>MINK01173168.1:0-40693 GCA_001735545.1 Phormia regina
GATTTAGAATTGTATCAAATTAATTTTTTATTATTTTTTTAATATATAAAATATTATTATTTTTTATTGATCGACAAAAAAGATTTTTAATTATATGAAAATTATGTTTATTATATATAATATATAAAATAATACATCTTTTTAACTTAATTTTTATTTATTATTTTTTAATTTTGTTCCATTTTCAATATTTAATATAAATTTTAAATTTTTAACATTTATCTGTTTAGCGCTTTTATATTTTCATACACATTGGCAACTCTGTTATTTGTTTAACAGATTGATTAACTTGTCAAAATGTTGTCGTTGTTGTATTGTGTACATTAAATTTTTTTGCTCATTGCATATATAAACATATACATTTAACCACATTGAGTATAACATAAAATACCACCCTGTGTCATACTGTTAAAATATAAACAAAACATAAACAAAACAAAACAACAACACACATACTCATAAAAAAGTATATAATAAACAAACGTCACTTCCGTTTATTTATTTTGTTTTTATTTCGCAGACTCTGTTACTGTTCATACTACTGCAAACATACATACACACAGTTATACATATACTACATAAGTATGTATATATTTTTTTAGTGTAAACATCACTCACTCTCATTTAAAATGCTCTTTAAAGCTTTTTTGCTAAATGATTTTTTTGCTTTATTGCTTTTGATTTTTATTTGTTGTTTTTAGCTTTGTATTTGTTGTGTTTTTAGTGTGCTTTTTAACACTACTACACTAACAATTAATGTCTGCAGTCCACAAGCCCTATAAGCACTTGTGTATTCTATTATACCTAGAATTATGGTGGCTTTTTAAAAGCAAACGAATGAGTGATTGTGTTTGTGCTTTTATTTTGTATTTTACTTACTGCTTTTTTGGAAATTCAGTTTCCTGTTTTTGCTTTAAAGCAAATGTAAGAAAAAGAAAACAAAAAGAAATTGTTTTTGCAAAAACAAAAAGCAAAATAAAATAATGTGTTTTGTAGTTTGGAATTTTTTCCATGCTGTTTTTTTATTTTTGTCTTAATTTACAAGTAATTTGCGTGTTTTTTTTTCTTAGTTCTTTAAGAAAAACTTGTTTAAATTGTAAGTTTTATTTTAGAAATATTCACATAAATTTTTTTGAAGGTTTTCTGTATTGTAATTTTACAAAAAAATAATAATATTAATAAATTCTTGCTAATTATAATCAATTAAAGCAATTTTTTAAAACTTTTTGTTAGGAATTTTGTCTTTTATATATTTTATTTATATTTTACAATTATTTTTTTTTTAAGGCGCCATTGTTTATTTCTGATTACTGTTTACCACGAACATAAAAAAGTGTAAAGAAAAAAAACATATAATTCCTTGAATTTAATTGTATTTTTGATTAGCTTGTATGGTTGACATAACAAACCACAATAATTTTGATTATAAAATTGATTTTGAATTAATGTTAGAAACATAATTTAAATAATCTTTTGACAATTGTATAAATAAATTATTCAATTTTTATATTACATTATTTTCAATGTAATTTATTGCATTATTTCTTATATATTTAATAAAAATTAGCAATATGTGTATTAATCATATTGCAAAATTTCCCAAATTATTAAGCTATTAGTTGACATCACTCTTAATTTTGCAAAACACGTGTGAGTACAAAAAAACAAAACTTAACATAACATAACATAACTTAACAAATTTGAAAAAATAATAATATTCTCTTTAATAGTGAGAATATTTTTTTAAGCGGCTTATAGTTTTTTCACGTTGCCTTAAACTTTTAAAAGCGCAGCTAAACTATGTTTCACTAATTGATAACATCGTGATAATTCCTTCTAGAAACTATTTACCGTTTAATTCTTTTAGATATTACAGTTAATAAGGGCAATGAAAATTAGTTTCCTTTCTTCCTTCTCTTCTTTTTAATATCTATTAAAAATATATAATTTAATATTAATATTTACTTGCTTAAAATGTTTAAGAAAAATCAATTAAAAGTTTTGAATATTTTCCCTCACAGATGTCCCTTGTATTTACATAAAATCTGTGAACTTCATTAAGGTCATTTTTTTAAATTGTTTGTTGGGGGTATAAAGTCAATCCCCTCATACACAATAATTTTATTTCTCAAATAAATTCCAAAGAAAATCTATGCACACACAAACAACTGCTTCTAATATCGTTTTATTGTTATTTTTTATTGTGTATCTAAGAGGCCTCAATATGAAAAATACGTCATCACTTTTAGAAACAAAAATAAATAAACTAGAAAAAAACATCTAAAAGAACTTTTAAGTGACGTCCTTCTTAAGTAAATAATTGTCAGAGTAAATCTTTAAATATGGTAATACACAGTGAGAAATAGCTAAGGGCTACAAAATTATAATTTACATGTGACCATTAACAAAATTTATAATTAAGTATAAACATATTATTAAATACAAATTAAGTATTTAATATATTTTCACATTTACGTATAAACAGGGATGCCAGACTTAGCTTATGTTCTTATACCTGAATTGGGTAAAAAAATTCATCCAAAAACTTATTACCATTAGTGGCAGAAAAAATCTAATTTTATTAAAATTAAAAATTATACATAAAAAGTTTATATTTAAAATTCTAATTTGAATATATTTTTAAATATAAAATAATGTATTTAAAAATGCCAAATAAAAAAATGATTTCTTTTAAATATATTCCCCATATCTGGTAGCATTATTATTTCTCTAAATATTTTTATTTCATTCTCAAGTACTAATAACTCTCTCTCTCTCCCTTTCTCAATTACTGTTATCTTTAAAAAGCGAGAGGAGTGTGTAAACAAATATTCTCCCCATTTTTATGCGAGTGATGTGGATTGAATTTTCATTTTTATCACCGCTTTTTTGTTTTTGGTATTTTGTTTTTTTTTTTTTTTTAATTTTTATACATTTTGTCGTTGTTCTTCTACTACTTTTTAACTTGTTGGCGTTTTTGTATAGAGTAAAATATTTAGTGCTTCGTTTGCTACACTCATTAATGGTTGTGGTGTGTTTATTTCTTCTCATAAATTAAATAAGTTTTGGTTTTTTTTTTAATTTTTCTGATGTCGCGGTGGAATTAAACCTTTTACACAATTTCTTTTATTTTTTTGTTGTTTTTTTAATGATATATTGTATATATAAGAAATTGTATTTGTTTTGGGGTTGTATAACTAAATGTTGAAAAGACGAGGCGTTTTCAAAACGAAGTTACACGGTATTATAATTTGTATGTTAAGTGAGAAAATAAATTAAATGCTAATGAAAAAATGAAATCTCTTAAATATTTAAAATATTTAACAAAAAAGCAACAACAACAGCAACATGTTTAAAAGCTAGTGAAAGAAAAATTAAAATGTTTTTATATAAAATTGTAAAATAAAAAATCCTTCGTTTAAAATCGTTATAAATCGTATTTAACCCAAAAACCAAAAAAAAAGAAAACGCAAAAAACCGGCCTTAAATAGTATCTAGATACGAAAAAGATGAAATAAAACAAAAACAACAACAAAACTTTTTTTTAAGTATTGCTGTTTTTGTTTTATTTTGTCTGTTAACATTGCTTATACATATTCGTTGTGCGCGGTTCGTTTCGTAAAGGCAGACAAAATAAAAAATTCTTTGCCGGTCATAGTCGTTAAACGCTTTGCCGCCACACCGTTCATTGAAATAAAAAAATAAAATAAAACACGTCGCCAATATTGACTCCAAAATAACAACAAATATGTAAAGGAAAACTTAACGCAGTCTTTACTTTCAAAAGTCGTTTATAAAAAGTTTAGTTTTGTGCTTTTTTTTCATTTGATAAAAACGGATTAAAAGAAAAATAAATAATTTTATTAATTCTACAAACAAAAAAATTACTCTTTTTACCCATCTTACAACTGATAATTATAATATTTTAAGTCTGATTAAAAAAATTTCATTTAACTGTGTTTTGTTTTAACAATACTTAACGTTTTCTTTACTATTCTACTACTTTTTTACTATTACCTGGCTACGTCATAAACAACAAAATTGTATCTAAAGAATAATCATTGAAATTTTATTTAATGAAAATTTAAAGAAAGAAAAAAAAGAGAGAATACACAACAAACAAATTATAATAAACTGACAACTCAAGCAAAGAAAACAAAAATAAAAGAAGATGAAATAAATTAAAAAAGCACCTTCACCAAAATAATATATACACGGAGAAACTATTAAAAACCAAACCACAAAATAATATATAAAACAAAAACAACAAACCAGCTAACAGTATAATGTGTCAATATAACATAATTGATAACACTAAACTGTTAACAGCTATAACTACAACTGCTACAATAAACAATCTAACAGTCTTTAAGAGATAATGTTAAATGTTTACATATGTATGTACGATTAAATGCAACAAACACATTGTAGATGCTGCTGCTGTTGAACTGTCAAAAGAAAAAAGAACTAACAAAAGAAGTGAGAGCAAGAATAACAAAAAGAAAGAAAAAAAAGAGAGACAAGGAAAATCTTATTTTATTTTTAAAATAAAAAAAATAAATCCTTTAAGCAAATCATCTGTGATATATCTTCCAATTATCTGCTACACTTAAAAAAATACCCTACTTAAATTATTTAAACTCAACGTGACTTCAACACTACAAACATAAAATATATATAATATCATCATATTTCTCTCTACCACCGACTTTATTTTCTAAGTAAATAAATTATTTTATTTGTTTTTATTTCTATACAACATTAAAAGCAAGAAGAAAAACATTTAAAACAAATTTTTTTCATTAAAATGTTCGCTCTGAAGCTGATGCATCATCAATTTTTGTTTTACTCACTGGCACTCATTTTTTCAAAATAAAACACATAAGAAATTTAAAAAAAAAGTGATTTTATTTCGTTAGCAGACCACTGTTAACTTCACATACACACTGTTCGTAGAGTTACCCACTGTTTGGGTTTTCCATCCATGCCACCACTATTTTATTCTACTTGTTAAGCCAGAACCAACCAAACCAAACATCTCCATCTATCGTCGTCACCGACAGACAGCCTTTTATTAAATAATACGTGCAGTTAAAAGTGTAGCGTTGTATACTGGAAACTGGAAAACTGGCTGACACGTCGAATTCTACTTTAAACAAGAAAATCCCTTAAAAACTATAAACAACAATGGCGGCATAGATTTTCCTCTTTTACACCGAGAGAAAAATAAAAACATAAAAAGGTGGGCTTTAATTTAAGTTTTTCATTTTTATTTTCCCCACAGAAATTAAAATAAAAAAAATATTATTTCTGTTAATCATCATACGTTTTTATTGTATTTCTTTATGTATTTCCTTGTATTTTTTTTTTTGTATTCTTTTGTCAAAAGAAAATATAATATAGAACTAAACTAACAACGTAATCATCGATTTAAAAGAATGACAGAAAAAAAAATGTGTTAAAAAGTATAAATGAATTTATTTGTTTAAACTTTTGAAAAAGCATTTTAGAAAAATATATAAAGAAAAACAATTGAGAACTAACTAAAGGAAAAAAAAACCTCTTAGAAATTTGTTATTGTTTAGACAGAACAAGAAAAAAGAAAAAAAAAAAAGCATGTCACTCACATATAAATAAAAGCAAACAATTTTACTGATAATATATAATAAAAATATGCAATGAATTTTTTGAAAAATATAAAAATTTTTATTTAAAGAAGCTAGAAAGAAAATTAGTTAACTTTTTCATGTTGGAATAAAAATATGTAATAATATTAAAAAAATAATATTTATGGGTTGACTATTTGCATACCATTTATGTCCTATTTCAGAATTAACTTACAACAACATTTCTAAGACATGTCAGATCCTAAAATTGTATTTAATATATGATTATATCGCTTAGTGGGTTTCATGGACTTAAAGATTGTCAATCCAACTTTCAATTAAAATTTAGAATATTTTATTCAACCAAGACATCAGAAGATTGTTCCCATTCAAAGACAACCCTGCGAAACAGACGGACTTTTTAAATTAAGATGACATTACTTTAAACTCTGCTTAAACGAAAATAATCATTGATAAGATATGAATAAAATATTTCTTAAATTTAACTAGTAATAACAAATTAGATAACAAAAATTTAGGCAACAAAAGTGATATTTATATTTCCAATTTGCAGTCAGTTATAAAAAAAAAAATACATATGTATTCAGCATATTGCAATTGCTAATACAATTTCAAAATCAAAAGTTATTATTAACATAAAAAGAGTTATCTGACTCTTAAAGGTAACAAAAATCATATTCAATATATATTAAATAAAATTAAACTCAAGTTTAAGGTCATTACTTTAATTGTTTAAAAGAAAAATGCTATGAATTTAAAGTCCATTTAAATTTTTTAAACATACGCGTGTATTAATTATTATTACAAGTGTTTTTATATTTATTAATTTCATTTTAATTCACTTATAGCTAAAAGGTAAAATTATACCTGCTACTAAATGGAATCAATAATAAAACGTTCAATGACACTTATTTTTAAATAAATAATACTCATTATTTTTTTTTTTTGCTATTTAGCAAAAATTGAAAGAAAATTATTTAAAAAACTCATTTAATTGATGACAAAATAATATAAAAACACTTTTGGTTGCTAATTTTAATAGCCAGCTCTGCTAAATTTTATATTTGATTGTATTGGTCTATTCAGTTTGACTGCGCAAAAACATAAACCCCACAAATAAAATAAAATGAAATGAAAAAAATCAGATAATAATAAAAGAAATAATGAAACAAGCTATAAAAGAAATAATATAATAGCAGAAACTGTAGATAATGTAGTGATACATATGAATTTATTTATTCTACAAAGAAAAGAAAATCAACAATTTTATTAAATGAAAAAACAATTTTTAAAATACTTTAAGGATTATTAAAATGATAGCTTTTAGTTTGTGTAATATAGTATGGAATTGTGCTGTTAACTTCACGTGATATCAATGATAGTGTTTACATTGTGTTGTTATTATTTTATGGCTATCAAATTAACAATTTTATTTACATTATTTATTAATTTAAACAAGATTTTTAATAAATAAACTTGATTTAAAAAAAGTACAAAATTTTCGTTTCACCATCATGACAACTTAAGTAATGCCGTTTAACAATGCTGCCAAATTAAGAAAATTTATTGTTTACTTTAAATTTCATTTAAATAAATGGCAGCATTGTTTATACATACACACATATATACATACGTATATAAGTACGTTTAGTTTTTAAAAGTCTTGAGAAAATATAATTATTTAAACATTAGTAGACTTAAAATTAATATAATAAAGATAAATATTTATTGAAGCAATATTTTGTTTACTTTTTTTTTCTTGTTTTTAGGTTAAACTGGGATTATTATCATAATATTTTTTGTGAGATGATTTCTAAGTGTAACATTATTTTCTTTTTTTTACCGTTTTTCTTACCGTTACTGCACAATTTTTCACATTGTATAATTAGTGTTCTTCTATTAACACAATTAACTAGAAGTAATAAATATTTTCTTAATGTTTTTCGTTTACTCTTTGAGTTTTTTCAATGAAAATAATCTTGCCTCTTTTGTTGTTTTTTTTTTTTTTTTTTTTTTCGAGAAGGTTAACTTTAAAGTTTTACCGTAATCAGGGTCAAATATAATTAAAAATTAGAGAATTTAAAAAATTCTAAATAAACAAAATTAGGAGGCTGTAGTCTACGCCTTAACTTAATTATTGCTTAAGACTGAAAACTATATATACATACCTACATATAAATACTATATACAATTATATATATTATTTTTCCATTTAGTAAGATTCTTATTAGTGTGTTATATGCCATGGATGGTTTAGTACTCAATGTTGATTTTACTAACCATCATACCCTCTTGGTTGGCCTCTTTACTACTTTTTTGTTGTAAGACGCCACTTAGTTGGTATTTTACCGGTGTCTGCTGCCTTTAGCAGCATTTATTGGTTGCAGTGCTAAAAGCAACAACAATAACAATATTATTTATGGAATAGCACCAGAATTTTTTCATACAGTTTTTTATTTTTTTTATTTTATTGTTGAAGTCGAGCGCAGACAAAACAAGTATCTCGTTTGTGTTAGACAAATATACAACAACAACAAAAATTCCCCTCATTTTTTTTAAAGAAGATTGTATTTGTATTAAATATTAAGTTGATGCAATTGTATATTCAATAAAAAAATGTTTTAGTAAATAATATCGAAAAATTTGCTTAATCTCGTCTCTCTCACTTATTAAAGTATATATGTATGTATGTATGTATATAAAATTTAGATTTTAAAATCTACACTAGAAGCACCTCTACTCATTGTATTTTACTAGCGCTCCCCATGCGTGCCTTTTAAATATTCATTTATTTTGATTATTTATTATTATTAATATTTTTTTTTTTCATATAAAATTTTCTTTCTTGGATTGTGCTTTTCGTGTCATAAAAATATTTTTTGTTTCGTTTCTTCTTATTATTTATATAAACTCTCTTTTACCCCACATCTGTACAAACTCTCTGTTACTGTTAGTTTTGCGCAATGCATGAGTAAACAAAATAAAATATATATTTTGCGCCTTTTTTCATAAAAAAATTGTTTTTTTAATCATACTTATCCTCGCATATTGAAATGGTTAATTGTTGTAATATCTTTTTTTGTAATTTTCCTGCTTCGTAAATTGTTCTGTTTATTTAAAAAAGACTCGTTTATTGTACTATATTTTAGAAAGAAAAAGAAAAAAATAAAACAATTAACTGACCTTTGTTAGTCACTATGTATTTACAAGTTTTTTCACGCATTCACTTGGTTATTGTATGTAAATTGTAAACAATTATTCATTTTATTTATATTTTGCATTAAACAAAAACAAAAAAATTAAGTATTAAATTAATTTATATTTATTTTAATTTTTTTTGCTTTATTGTTCATTTAGAATTATTGTGTTAAAAATAGAGGTAAATTCTTGTGATTAGTGTTGCCAGATGTTCATTCAAATTAAATACTCCTAAAGAAATTATGGAAAGTTCCTTATTTTAAATAAAAAGAAAATATTTGTTTATAAAATGAACGTAAAAAACAATTCAAATTATTTTCACCTTAAATTGATTATTTTATATCAAAGGAAAAGATTTTTAGAGAAACTAATATAAAAATATATTTCCCTACATTCTTCTATAAAGTCATTAATACATAAATTGTTGAAGGACATTTTTTTTTTAATATTTTTTTTTTTCTTAACAAACTCAAAATTAAAAATTTTTGAGGGATATTTTGTACATTATTTTCAATTGCTGGTGGAATTTTTTTTTATATTCGGGACATGGATCATGCATTATTTAATTTAAAATTTGAAAGCCGAATCGATTTGTCAAAGAACATATATTTTTTTTAATTGTAATTTTTTTAGTAAAAATTAAATAATTTATCGATTTTTTAAATAATATTTGTATATTATAATAAATAAAATAACCAAATATAAAAAAATAAATCATAACTTCATTAATGCACGGGAAAACTATTTTTAATAAAATAAATTTAAATTATTATTCAGAATTTTAAAATGTTTTCAAATACTTTTATAATTCGATAAAATATTCAATTACAAATATTTATATTATTTATATATAATTAATTTATTAATTGAAAATCTATTACTTTAATTTTATTAACCCTCCGTCATGCACATGTTCACGTACGTAGCGCATGTATCTGGCCAGATACACTATGTATTTCAGTACATTTATATAAAAAAATATGCTAATTTTAGTGATATTGTTATCAACGCCAGGCAGATATATTTCTATATAGCGATGTATAGATGGAAAAATCCACATAAATTTGTGTCTATTTTTTTTTTAACTGTTTTTTTTTTTTTTATAAAACTGATACATAAAAATTATTTGTAGAGATCCTGGAGACTCAACCCCCTAGCCATTAGACGTAGCGCATGTATCTGGCCAGATACACTATGTATTTCAGTACATTTATATAAAAAATGTGGTATTTTAGTGATAATATTACATTGTTATATATACGATGTATAGATGGAAAAATACACATAAATTTTGTCTGTTGTTGTTTTTTTTACTGTTTTTTTTTTTTTCATAAAACGATACATAAAAATATTTGTAGAGGGTACCTGGAGACTCAAACCCCTAGCCATTAGAAATATATTTAAATCACAGTTAAATTCGTAAAATATACATATTAGAAAATTTATTTTTGAATAATTGACACCATCATAAAAATAATTTGTCTTTATTTTTGATAAATCATTAATAAATAATAAACCCATTTTTTCGGTGTACTAGATAAAATTTTTAATTATTCCTATATTTAGTTAAAATACTCCGTAAAGTAAATATTGAATTTTTCCCTTAATTATTTAAACAAATTTTGTCATTTTTTTAGATAAATTTATAAATATTAAAAATCCCTTTTTCCCATCCTCTAAAATTTGTCTTAAAAATTTTCTCAGAAAAAGGAAAATTTCCTTCATCCGACATCAGTGATTTACAATAAATTTTCTTTTAATAAGTTGAATTTCATTTTTATAAAATAATTGGTTATACATTTTTCATAACAATTATTCACTTTTATTTTGCATTTAGTCGTAAACAAAAATTTAATTAATTCCAATATCAATTTTCATTATAAAGGCGTATGGCATCACTCTTTTTTTGTTTCTCTTATAATTACCGTTAATACTTAATAAAACTAAAAGACTATTGGCTACAACCCTGTAATAATTAACACGTGAAAGAAAATTAATTACAATAACTTAAATTTCTGTTAACTTTTTATAACAAAAACAATATTCTTAAAAGAAACAAAAAAAAAAACTTAAAAGTTGAAACACCTTTTAAAATATTTCTTCCTCTTCCATAGTATCCTCTCCCTCTCGTTTACTATATTAACTAGTATATATGTATATATGTGAATTTATCTGTGTAGTAGTATGTGTGTATTTCTGCTGTAGATCTCAAACTTTTTTTTTTTTTTGCAATAATATAGAGAGCAAAAAGAAAAAAAATAAATAAAACGACCTCGATTATTTTTATATATTTCTTTATTTTTACTTCTTCCGCTAAACTAACAATTTGCAATAAAAAAATACATAAATTAAAAAAAGAACCGAATTTGCATATTTAATATAAAAAATAAAAATATTAAAATATTTTCTTTAAAAGAAAGCGAAGTTATGTTTGTTATAAATATTTATACGCTTTTAATAAACCGCAATTTTTAATAAACTTGACAGTAGAAATTGTGGAAAAAAAACACACACACAAAAAAAGATAAAACATTTAAACACCATTTTTTTATTTATTTTAGGTCAAATACAAAACGAATAAAATATCATGTTAAAACAATTTCTACAAAAAAAAAAACAAAAATATTTTCGTTCAAAATATGTACTCGTACTCAGTCGTCACTCATTAGGGTATTAGTTGCCATATAAATTATAAAGAAAATAGTTTTTTAATAAAACGCCAGAGTGTCAAGCTATTTTCAAGCATAATAATAATTATTCTAGACTTTGTTTATATGTAATATAATTTTGAATTTCAAAATCTATAGTAACTATCAAATTCTACAAAACTCTTTAACAGCATTTGACACATATTTAATGTTATAATTATTTTTAAACAGTATTTAAGGCAAAAAAAAAACGTTATGTTGACACTAAAAAACGCTAAAATAACTAACGTCAAATTATCTGGCAACAAAAATAATAACAACAACAACTATAGACAAACATATGTACTTTACTTTGTACTCGTCGTATGTATAAATGTAACAATCAATTAACATTTTAACACTTTTTTAAAAGTTGTTGTAGCAATTTTTTCATGAAAGTTTGTTCTTTTTCTACATTGTGTTTAACGATTTTATATTATCGGAGTGTAACATGTTAGTATTAATTCTTTTAGATTTTATTACACAAAGAAACAAGAAAGATAAAATAATTAAATAAAGAAAAAAAAAAACACCGTTAAAATATATTTTTGGTTTTATAAACATTTTATTGAAAGAAAGTTAACAGAGGCACGTCATTTACTGTGTATATACACTTATCAAAATTAATCTTCAGTTTACGTGTCTTATTTTCTATGTTACTACCATTCAAAAGAAAACAGCTCAACAAATTATAAACCCGGTATTTATTCTCTTATAATATTAACCGCAAAATTTTTCTTAATTATATTAAATAATATTCATATTTATATTTTATTAAATTTAACTCAATGTCAGTTTTTGTTATTAACAACAATAAAATAAAAATTGTTTTATTTTATAGAAAACCCCACATTTTTTTCTCACCTTATTAAATTTGTTGTTTTGTTTTATCTGTTTGTGTATATGTATGTATTAGTGTGTATACATGTTATCATTAAAATTCATTTTATTTTGTCGTCATTAACATAAACATATGTATTGGATACAATGTTAATTAACACTTTACTGTTAACTTGTACTCTTTTATACATTGATCTCTTTACTCACACATTGTCTCTCACCGAAATATATTGCATTTTTTTTAATTTGTTTACCATACCGTAAAATGTAGTAGAAACTAAAGTAATAGAAAAATATTTATAGTAAAAACACAATTGAGACGTTAAACGTTTTAATAGAAAAAAATAAATAAATGAAAATAATTTTTATTACATTAATTTGAATTTAAACAAGTAAATTTATGTATATAAACTAGAAAATATAACATAGAAAGGCTAAAAATATTAAAATTAACTATTTATTTTTTTTAAACGTTTAATTTATTTTGTTTATATTTAGCCCTTGTAAAAAAACTTAGTATATATTTTTTCAACTCAAAAATTGTGGCAATATTTTTTTAATATTAGTTTACTGTATTAATAATATTTTTCAAACTTCATTAAATAAATTCATTTCTTTTTTTGAAATTCTTGCATAAAATATACCATTCTATTCTTGTGTAATTTTAAACCAAATTTGTAATTTTATCTTTTTTACAGCTACTTTTTAGGTTTTCAAAGCAAAACGAAACAAAATTTTATTAATATTGTCACTCGTCAATGTTAAAAACCTACCTGAAATGCTTTTTAAAAACACAAAACCCTCATTTTTATTATTTTAAAATTTCCACTTAATCAAGCAAACTATTTGAAGAAATATAATTTTTTTTTTTCTTTTTTTGGAGAAAAAAATTATCAACATAAAAATTTCATTGTAGTCTTCTAAGATTTCCATGTTTTCAACTCGGATTACATGAATGAAGAAAACTAAGTTATTGTCAAGTAGAAAAGAATTGAAAACAACATCATACATGAAAACTGATATATGACTAAAAAAAAGTTATGTTTGAAAAATATAAAATCCCGAAAAGGAGGATTTGATTGCTGGAGACATATTTAAGAGTTGTAGTTGAAAAAAAAGAAGAAAACGAAAATAAAGGAGAGAGTAAAGTGAGATTTTATTTCAAATTATTATGGGTCAGTTTCTCTGGTCATTAGACATTTTTTTATATGTAGATTTTATGTAAGATCAGCGCATTCTTTTTTTAAGATTTTTTTTTAGGATTCTCTTTTAATATATGTATGTTGTTGTTTCTTGACAATTTATTTTGGCTGTTGTTTTTTTTTTAATTGGGGGAGTTTTTCAAACAACTTTTTAATATCATTTAATATAATTGTCAGCTAAAGTTTAGAAGTATTTTTTAACTCATAGCAATAACTTGAAATATTTTAGACTTTGATCTTGATATATTTTTTTTTTTAATTAAGAGTAAAAAAGTGTAAGCAATAAAGTTTAAATAATAAGTAACTACATTAAAAAGTGTTTTATTGAAATCAATTTTTCTTTAACTTAAATAATTATAATAATTATATTAAAACTTATTTTATTATAAATAAAAACTTGATAAAAATACATTTTTATAAACAAAGAAACAATAAACACAAAAACGAAACATTATTTAGTGAATATTACAATTTCTAATATAACATTAACTAATAAATTATGTGATAATGGTTAATGATTAATTATTTTGAAAGGTAATACACATTATTCAAAATTATATTTGATATTTTTATTATTTTGGGGAATGGAGAGAACACTTTTTATTTTTATTTTAACATCTGGCAACATCTGAGCTCAAAGTGACAATTTCAAACTTTTTTCAACGGTCACAACATTAGAAATATTTGGCAACTTTTGGGCTACTATAATATATTTTTAAAGTTTTTAAAAATAATTTAATTTTTGTAATGAAAAAATATTTACAGCCGTATTCACAAAAAATAATGTGTGCCTGATAAAGGTTTTTTTTCATATAGAAATTTACACAAAAAGTTTGTAATTTTTTAAATTAAAACATGACATTTTACAAATTAAGGTCATTATTTTGTATTACATATATAAATAATGATAATAACTTTTAATGAATTTTTTTTAACAAATTTTTTATTTCAAATTATTTGCCATATAATTATTATTTCATATGGTTAATATTTCAAATTTAACATTTAATAGATAAAAATCGTATTAATAAACCTTTTCCATTAGTATTCCATTAAAGAATTCTATCTTTGTTTTATTTCAATCTCTAGAGATTTTTTAAGTCTTTTTAATTTTCAATGAAAAAGAATTAATGTCACATTTTAACGCTTGACTTGAAATTTTCAAACAAAAATAAAAAAATAATAATTTATTAATGTTTGTTTTGTTCGGCAACAAAATGTTAAAAAACCAGATTTGAAGTTATGAAAAAAACAACAACGAAATAACGTTAATAATACTTAATTTACTACCCTTTTTTTAATTGTCATATAATATGATGACTTTTGACTATGACTCTCTTTATTTTTCTCAGAGCTCATTAATATCCGTTGATTAGAGAAGAAAACAAGAACAAGAAACAGAATCCATATGTTGTTTTTAAAACGAAAAAAATAGTTGTATTTTGCTTTTTTTTTTTTTTTTTGCAAAGTTTATTGACATTTTTCATGTTGTTTTTGCAAAAACAAAATGTATTTAAATAGATTAAAAGTATTTAATATTTGTTTTTATTCTTATTTACATATTTCTACATTTATATGTCAATATAATAAGACAAGCATAAGTGAAATATATTTTTTTAAATACTCACCATATTAAGGCTCATCACAGTAAGTTTATAAAGAGCATAAACTATAGTTAAGCCTAAAGTGTTTTAAAAGTTTTCTTAATTTTAAATTTAATTTAGTAAAACAATAATTTATGTTTATTTAAAGTTTTTTTTTGCTAACGTAACACCTTTTTATTACACCCTAATACCCGTTTAAAAATACAAATGATATGACAAACTATTTGCATAATTAGACACTATATTTAAATTTTTAGTTAGTTAAAACAATCAAATATCATTATTAATCAGTGGCATATATTTAGTTTTTTTTAACAAAATAAATTTGGTTTTAGGGGTCTATAAATTTGTTTTAATTTTTCATTGCTGGTTTTTTAATTAATTTAAAGCTTCATATCTACAAATATGTTAAAGTTTCATTTTTTTTATAACCATTTTGTCATTTAAGAACTTGCCACCGTTTTAAAGTACAAATAAATATTTTATTTCCGTTTTACTTACATTGTAATTCTTTCGAGAATTATATTTACACTCTGTCTTTCTCATTTCCAAAAAGGAAGACACTATTATTTTATAAAGTAAAACATTTTAAAATTATTTTATTTTTTAAGAATTATAATCTACATTTTTCAATTAATAAATATTTTCTTTTCTTATTTTCTTTTTAGATGTAATGGAATCCTTAGGTGCTAATTTTAGAAATTAGGAAACATTAAACAAATATTTAAATATATAATTCTTCAAAGTACAACAATTGCAACATTTAAGAAAATCCAAATATTAAATGAATTCAAAAGGAACTTAAAAATTTTCCTTACACTCACAAAACAAAATAAAACAACAACAAAAAAAGGCAAAGCACTCAAAAACCAAGCAGCTGAAAACTGAATATTCGATGAAAGATAAAGATTTTCTTTTGTGTGAAAATGCTTAAAGTACATTAACAACATTTGAAAGAATTGTTGTTAAACAAAAAAATATAAAAGAAAACATTAAAAGAAAGTAAACAATCTCCTTTTAACTCCTTCTACTCCTCAATAAACAAAAACAAAAATAAAAAAATCACTCCAATTTTATTAGGTAAAACAAATATTTTTTAAGAAAAGAAAAACAAAAAAATAGTTTCAAAAACTAAACAAAAAATTTAAAAAAAAATATATATAAAATTAGTATTTTAAGTAATCAGCAAAATATTAAGAAAGCAGCAAGTTAAAGAAACAAAACAAGCCTATTAAGCACAAAGTTGAAAGAAAAAGAAATATTAAAATAAATAGTATTTTATTTTAAAAGCAAACAAATAAAAGGCCAGTCGTAAAAATAACGAAAATCGAGCAGTAGATAGAAGGAAAGTAAAAGAAAAAAGAAATTAAAACGTTTTAGACGTTTCAAATTGTACAATGTCAAAATATTTCATTAATACAACAACAAATGCCAATGCTGCAGCCACTAATAATAATGTTTATCAAGTTAGTCAAAATGTGGGTACAACAACAACGTCAAACTCTTCTGTCTCTGTCACAGGAACCTCAAGTGCTATACGAAAGTTATTTTGTGAAAATTCGTCCAGCACAAAGACACATAATACAACAGCATCGGCAACAAGAAGTTCTTCAAATACAAAAACAACAAGAATTTTTATGACAACAAATCAAGCGCAACAACAGCAACAGCTCCATCAACAACAACAACAACAGCTACAAAACGCGTCCAATACGACCACCACAAATATGGCTACACATTTATTAGATCATGGTTATGGTGTTACTCTAACACCGCCAACAGTATCGACAAGTGTAGTGGTTGGTCAACAAACGACTTCGGTTTTGTCTACAACATCAACCTCTGCACCAACTTCGGGAACAGTTTCTGTAACAACTAATACAATACCTGCCTCGCAACAACAACAACAACAACCACAAAAATTTAAGCCTACCGATATGACACAATATTACAAGGTATAAAGTTATAAAGTCTTAATATTATTATATAACTTATTACATTGCAAAGTATTCAACTTCAAAATCTCTTTTTGGTTTACAAAACATTCACTTGTGATTTGAAATACAAACATTTTCAATTAATTTATTTGTTTCGTCCACAATTTAATTTGAAGTTTTTTTTTGTGGTATAATGAAAAAATAATTCTAAAACAAAATAATTCAAAGGCGTTTTCTCAATAAAATGCCCTCAAAATCCATATTTCTTATGACTTCATGTCAAAATAGCTTTGCGGGACCAAAGATTAATGGACAATTTAGACTTTTCATCTGCTATATTATTCATAGCAACAACGATATGCATATAATTGTAAATTGTTCCCCAGTACATACTTTTTATCCCTTTTTCATATTTTGTTTCTTTCGCATATTGTGTACCTTTCCTATTTGGAAAGTTCAAAAGCCTCAGCAGAGGCTTTAAAAGAATAATTTGTATAATATTTATTAGTATGTAGACATTATTTCTTAAAATGGTTATTATTTGGTTATTGATCCTATTTGCTGTCTGTAAATAAACTTTTTCCTGTTTGATGATCATGAACTTGAAAAACATGGTTATGTTAGGTTGAAAAGGGTGGCGTATTCACGCCTCCATGCAGAGACCAAAAATGTCCATTGTTATCCCTTTGAGAAATAGAAAGAAATTGAAAACTGAGATAAAGAAGAAGAAAAACATTTAATCAATAATTTTACACTATTGAAAAGTAATTTCTATATTTTATTTTTTATTAAGGTAAAACGGCGTATACCTATGAATGATAGTCATCCAAAAAAACAGGCCAAACAAAGTCTGCAACATCAAACACCTTACCAACAGCATCAGCAACAAACACAACAACAACAACAGCAGCAGCAGCAACAACCACAACAACAGCAGCAGCAGCATCATGTTGTTATACGTTCAAACACAAACAAACAGCAAACACCTCAAATACATCATCAGCATCATCAACAACAACAACAGCAACTTTCATTAAATTTTGTTACACCCTCACCACAACCACCTAGACCACCATCATCAGCCTCCTCAACATCATCATCTTCTGCCCTAATGGCACCAAATTTCCTCTACAAAATCGGTACAGCCTCAGCGAATAGTCACGGCAACAATACCGGTTCATCAGCTAAACGCACACCTGAAGGTAATCGTGCCGACACCTCTTTAGGTATATTAACGAAAAAATTCGTTGATCTTTTACAAGAATCACCTGATGGTGTGGTTGATTTAAATGATGCCTCTGCCAAATTGGCCGTACAAAAACGTCGTATCTACGATATAACCAATGTATTAGAAGGTATTGGCATCTTAGAGAAGAAATCAAAAAATAATATACAATGGAAATGTGGCAATTCGCTGTTGTCCTCGGAACGCTCGAATGATATTAAATTGGAGAATGAACGACTCGAACAGAAGGAAAATGAATTAAATATGTTAATTGATGAGATACGTAATGAGTTGCATGGTGAAATATCACGTAACGATCAATTGGCATATGTGACGCACAGCGATCTATTGAATGTCGATCTGTTTAAGGATCAAATAATTATAGTTATTAAAGCACCACCAGAAGCAAAACTTGTGGTAAGTTCAAGGGAAAATTTACATACATATTTACATGTTTTTTGTATGTATATATGTATGTGTGTATATAATTTGAAACAGTTTAAATACCTTAGATATTAATGATACAACTTAAAGTTGTAAAGAATGTCAAAATATTCTATATAAATATACATATATATGAGTGTGTTCATGAAATAATTTAGATTACCTACGACTACATTCTGGTGAACAAATGTAAAATATTAAATTATGGTTAAATATTTGTAAATATTAATAAAAGTTTTTAATCTTTAAAAAATAACGATCTGTTTTCTCCCATAATCTACTAAAATAAAACCTTTTATATGAAAATTATAAAATCATTTAACGTTACTATTTCTAAATCCTGTATTGCTATCAGTTTTATATTGTAATAATTTAAATAATTTCATGAATTATATATTCTATATGGCATAAAATGCATTTATATATTTTTATATGTATTTCTTTTATTATCTCAGACATAGACAAATTTATTTCAAATAAATCGTTTTTTTAAGCGACTACATTAAAACGAATAGCTTTTAAACAACAAATAAAATCTTCGTGTTTGTATACTGTTGCAATGTATTGTGTCATTGAAACAACTAAAGATTCATAATAATTTCCCGAAATAAAAAAAGAAGTCTATAAAATATTGACCAAATTTCTTTACGTCAATTTCTGGCGGCGCATAATAAAAATTTAAATTAATTTTTAAATTTGCAAAATCATCGAATCATTTTCAATCTGTAGAATATTTTAAAAATAAAATAATGAATTTATGTTTATTTAATGCAAAGATTTATATGCAATAATTTTTATAAAAATTTCTCTAATTTCTTGCTTTGATAGAAGAGAATTGCAAAAAAAATTTCTCTATGTATTATAAACTTGACATAAGTCTTTGTTTGTATGTGGGATACGAAAATAATTTGTTTGATTTTATTTTTAAAGAAAACACAAACAAAAAAATATTAGCTAAAAATAAAAAGACACACAAATTTCACATTAAGAAATGTGGCTGATTAAAAGTAAACGAAAAGACATATAGAAAAACATTAAAATATATTTTCAAACTTTACATACATATATTTGCAGACATAAAAGATTTGTTTGGTATAATAAACTTCTTACTACATATAAAATAAAATTGAATTAAATTAAAAGAAAATTCAAATTCAAATTCTGAATATTTGGCTGTTGTTGGTCAAATAAGAAACACATTTTAGCACAATAAATAAAAATATTATTTTATTTGAATATTTATTTCTAGTTACCTGATTCTCTTAATCCTCGTGAGATACATGTTAAGGCGGAAAATAATGGTGAAATTAATGTATTCCTTTGTCATGATAATTCACCAGAAAATTCACCAAATTTTGGTTCCTCCTCTATGGCTCAACGTCATGCTACTGCTGCGATACAGCAAAGACAACATGATCCTTTGATTACTGATATGGAGGCTGAAAAAAGGCATAGATTAGGTAAATAATTTGTTTGATAAAATATTATTATAAATAGTTGTTAATTATTGATTATTATTGTAAATAAGGTTTAACGGGTGTATCAAGACAACCATTATCATCTACATATCCGGCTCCAGCCACAAATTTGGTACAACGTTCGGCACAACGTAATCTTAGCAAGTCAATAGAAGCAGCAGCCCAACAAGAAGCTGCTTCATCACTTATCGAAGTTAGCTATACAACTCAGGAGCAGCAACAACAGCAACATCATCATCATCTCCAGCAGCATGAACAGTCCAGTTCATCTTTATTGAATGAAGATGAATTTAATATGTTCCCCTCTATAACAAGGCCGGTTATAACACAGGTCTTAAGTGATCAACATCAAAGGCTACAAAATCCCCAAGAGCAAAAGCACTTAACAGCAGAAGAGGAAGATGCTTTGGCTTCTTATCAAAGTTTAATTGTTTGCTCTAATCAACAGCAACAGCAGCAGCAGCAACAACAACGCCGTCATACCGGTGATAGCAATACAGATAGTAATGATTCTAATCAAACTCTTACGCTTACTAGTTGTAATAACACAACGAATTCTTCGAACTTGTCGAAAAAATCTGGTTTAAGAAATGATGTCACTTTGGTGAATTGTGCAATGGAACCGCAACTACCACAAACCAGTTTATTAAAAGGCAGTACAACATCCTCTTCGTCGTCTTCACAAGTCCCATCAAATAATTCCTCATCGGCGACATCGCCACAACATCAACAACAAGAAAATTCCCCAACACATTTGAATTATGAAACGTTAACACACAATAATAATCAATCAACAACCACCGCTGGCGGTCAACATCAACAACAATTGCAACATCATCAGCAACAACAACAACACCATAATCATCATCAACAGCATCAAGATTTACAGCAACAACTTAATAATAGTATTGTTGTTAATTCCTCTTCAAATAATGATGATCTATCACAAATGCACGTTTCAAATTCAAATTGTAGTTCAGGCGTCCGGAACGCTTTAATTTCGGATAGTGTCAACCTCAGTCCCACATCCTATAATTGTAAGTATTATGTCTCAGTGTATCGACAAAATTTCTATGAGTGTTTTCTCTTTCCTGTTTATAACTCTTTCTCATGTTTCATTAAACAAACATTGAACGCATCAACAATGCAATGGAAATGGAAACTCACAAGTCAAAGTATTCAAAAATTGAAAAAAAAAAATAGAATCAAACAAAAAACCAAACAGAATCATTCTTGTCGGGAACTCTCTCTGTGATTTGCGTTTCCTTTACTTTGATTTGAAAAACAACAACGAAAAGCACATTTAACAACAAAAATGGTTAAAAACACTCACTGTCATTATAGATTTCATAATTGCACAGTTAGTCGTCCATTTTTTTTGCTAATATAAAACGAAAACAAACAAAAACAAAACTCAAAATCATAACTCATATTCGCATCACAGTCTGAGTTCTTGCTGAGCGTGTATTCAAATTCTCTAAAAAAAAATAACAAAAAAACCAAAAAAAGAAAAGAAAAGTGAAGCAAGAATATCAAACAATTTATTTAATAAAAAAATATTATGGAAAAAGTGTTTTTATTCGTTATACTAATTTGTGTTTCTATTATTAATTTTGTTTATTTGAATTATTTTTGGTTTAAATTATTTATTTTTGTTTTAAACCTGTATACGAGCTTTCAGTCCAAATTTGAATTTTTGTTATTGTTATTGTTTTTTTTTTTTTAACTTTATGCTTTTTTTTAATTCTTTATATATTTTGCTCTTGAATTAAATTGTTGACCTGACAGTTGAATAGGGGTTTTTTTCTAAAATTTTTAAATATAATATATGTGTAGAAGAGTAAATATAAAGTTAATTAATTTTTAATAAATCAAATTTAGAATTTTCAAACATTTGAAACAATAAACTTAAATTTCCAAAATCTTTTAGTAATCAAATAAGTTTTATGTCTAGCACTTTTTGGAGAAAGATAAAAGATTATCTGCCATATTGATTAAACTTAGGTGACCACTTGTTTTTGAACAAATATTTTGGCTTCGCAGGACGGTCAGCTAAGTAGAAGCTTTTTATCTGATTAAAAAAATAATCTATAGATACATACTTTGTGAAACTACAATGACAATCAGGTGTGTAATGAAATTCGATCGATTTAAAAAGTAAATCGAGTTTTCAAATCGATCAAGTTGTGATATATTTCGAACGATTTCATTTTTCAATTTTTGTTTCTGTTCTACATGTTTTTTGTCAAATAAAAACAAATTTATTTTGAAATTTGCTTGTTTTATAAATTAAAAATAAGTAAAAGAAAATTGAATTTACTTTATTCTAGCACAATTTATTTTATATTCCTATCAAATATAAATAAAAAAATAATGGGCAAAAAGCTGCCACAGAAGAGACAACTCTTGATTCTGAAGAATACACAGAATTACCATTGTGACACTTAAGTAACATATTTATGGTGATGCAAAAACGTGTTACTTCCGATAATTGATGCCGTAATAATTAAAATTTAAGATAGAACATAAAATCATTCACTGGTGAAGTTTTATTTTTAAGCTCCCTTAAACGGTACTAATGGTTTTTAAATTTATGAAATTGTGCGACCGCAATTATTTTCTTGAGTAGTGTTAAGATTTCTCTTTCATGGTAACTACATCCTGAAACTTTAAAAATTTTAATTTGTAAATCCGTATGGGCATAGAAGGAATCTAATAAGTTTTTAAAAAACCGTGAACGAAACAACAAACATATTATTATAGGTCCGACTTTTCAGAGATAAGCTGTGGTCGGTACGACACAGCTAGTTCATCAAAATGTTGATATTAATAACTACAATAATTGATGTTATTATAGCTGCTTTTTCTTTTGATAGATGTAATGAGCTGAACAGTTTTGAAAATTGACTTAAATATATTTTATTTCTATATTTTTATAGACAAATCATTCATTTTTCTTTACATTTTTTAAGAGATATCAATTTATTTTAAGAATAATTTTAAAACAATTAGAAAGTTAATTAAAATACAAAGTTAGTTAATAATTTTATTTAAAAATAATTTGAATTTCTTTTTCTTTGCATGTAATTCTTGATATATGTATATAATGTCCTTTGAATTTTAATGTATTTATGATTTTTTCTTGAACTTTCTGATAACGTAAAAATTTAAAAATCAGCTTACTTATGAAACAAATCCTTATGGAGCTAAATTTTGTTATATTTCTATCAGGAAACGGAGTAATCCTGATATAGACAGTATTTTTTTTTATTTACTGGTTGTGTAATTTTTGTCAAATATTTGCCTAATCTAACTTTTTTAGTTAGGGGTTCTCACAAGATCCCTTTTTGGCATTGCAGTAGTATCGCGACCCACCACAAATTTATAAATAAGATAAGATGTGGTGTGTACAGTGATAAGTTTGCAAAAGACACCAAACAGTCCCTCAGGGGCGAAGCTAAGAGGGAATTTCATGCCAAATTTAGGCTTCTCATTCTATTTTAAATATTTGTGTATATTCTTGTTTTTGAATTATTTGCTTTTGAAATTTTAAGTACCACAATTTTGCAAGTTCTTAGTACAGATATTTTTATATATTTCCGGCCGATTTTGTTAATTTTTTTATAAAAAAAAAAAATAAAGAACAAAGTTATCTATTGACCAAAAAAAAAAATGTGCACTATTTTTTCCTAAGTTAAAATGTTCTTTATGAACATCTACACATTTTATACTTTTCTGTAAGTGTCTTCACAGAAATGAATTTTAAATGGAAAATAATTCCAATAAACCAAGATGTCGAGGTACACATATCCTCTCGAGTTTTACCCACTTTATGAAAGTCTATATTTTCTAAAATTCCAAAGTACGAATCAGCAAATGGAATGCAGTTTTGGAATTCTAATAGTGTTGTTAAAAATTGTCAATCAAAATTCGTTTGGACTTTGGAAAATGTTAGTTTATAGTCGAACATAACACTTAATGAATGTAGACTCTATAAAGATCTCAATAATGTATATGATCAGATTTTCGTCATTTGATTGTTACTACGTTTTTGTTTTCATAAAATTATATTCCATCCCTTTATTAATATGTCTTCCCATTTTTTAATCAATTCAACTTTGCGATAGGAATGTTGTTAATTTTAAAGTTTCTATTTATAATATTTTATTAAGGAAAAGTCCTGTACGGACCCCCATGTGAGAACCTTATTCTAAGTGATATAGGTATGGAACGCTTATAAACTTGAGTATATTTAAAAACTTAAGAATTTTATATCGGTTTAATTTATCGCAATATAAAGTTATAAATCAAACATGTTCAGCTTTTGTTGGTTCTTTCTTAGTTATTCAAAGGTGTTAGTTCAAAAGTTAATAAATAACTTGAAAATGAAAATTTCAGCTCACCATAGGGGCTACAAAAATTAAATAAAAAGAATTTTAGTTAAAAATTAGGTATTGAAATTATTTTAGGAAATATTTGTTTCATAATATATTATAAATTGTTTTGTTATGTAGATTTAGTTAGATGTAGCAAAACTTTCTTAGTTTATTGTTTTAATTTTAATTTTGAATCTCAAATGTATGTAGTTTCATTGTTTTGAATTTTTTTATAACTTTTTGTTTTGTTGATATTTTTTTTTTTTTTGAACCAATATAAACGTAGTGGATGATTTACATCATTGAAAAACATAAATCATAAAACAACACAAAATAATAAAATTTAATAATGAAGACAAGTGTAAGAAAACAAAAAAACATAATTCACTTTTGGAACTGAACTCTCGCTGGGTCTGCAGGCACATACCACCAAAAACAATTAAATGTTCTTTGTTGCGTATATTTTTATTTGAAATTTTAGGCCACCATGAGATTCAGGCTCTGGCATGAATTTCAAAGCACAAATACATATAAAATATTTAAAAATTAATATAAAAATATAATTAAAATAAAAAATATATGAAAAAAAGTCAACAAAATAATAGTTTTAAAGTGAAATGAAAAAATATAATTTTATTTTTACATAAGTTCGAGGTTACACACACAATTTTTCCTGCCGCTATTGTGCAATTTAGTAGACGGAGAGAGGTAAAGAAAAAGTAAAGTTTAGTATACTTTTTCTCCCCTCTCCCTCTCTCCTAGAATGCAGAATGTGCAGGCAAGGAAAAATTGCTGGGTGTTGAACCCGGCTAACGTTTATTTTTAATATTTTTCATTTTCACCGAAAATTGATTAATGTTTATAGTTTTTATAATATCACATTTTTCATACAACAAGTATTAATATAAATATTTCTTTTTTTCTCTCTTTTTTTGTCTCTTTTCATGTTATTTATAGATTTTGAAGACTTGCCGCCTTGTGCCCATTGAACCACTGGAAGGTTATATAACTCTCTTAGATTCCAATCAGAGAGCGGGCGAGGTGACGACCACACGACAGGCTCTGACTAAATCATGCCCGTTTAAGCCCAAAATATAACAATGTTTTGGAATCTTTCTTGACTTTAACCCTAAGTGGTGTATTTTGAGTATTTAAAGATGTGACTTCATTGTATTCATTAATTATTATATCCTAAGATTAATATAAAAAAAACCACATAAATTTTTTGCTCTCATTCATATTTCCATTCTCTGCTATAAGTTGTATTACAAAAAATACATAATACTACAGACTATATAGATTCAAATATGAAAATATTGGCATTATTCAGAAAAAAAAATATATCACATATACACATACACAGAACAAAAATTATGGAATGAAATAGCATTATTAAGTAGAGCAGCAAAGACGCACTATGCTTTATAATGATGGAATGGTTGTGTGACGAAGTAAAAAACATAAATAAAGATAGGACAAAGAAAATAACTCGCTGGGCAAAAACAANNNNAATATGTTGTTAAAAATTTTCAATCAAAATCTTTGGACCTTTGGAAAAATGTTAGTTTTATAGTCGAACATAACACTTAATGAATGTAGACTCTATAAACATCTCAATAATGTATATGAATCAGTTTTTTCGTCATTTGATTGTTACTACTTTTTTGGTTTCTATATAATATTTTCATTAAAAAAATGTCAACACATCTTCGCGACCCCCAGAAAAGTCCTTACGCGGACCCCATTTGAGAACCGTTATTCTAAGTGATATAGTATGGAACGCTTATAAACTAGATTATATTTAAAACTTAAGAAATTTTATATCGAGTTTAATTTATCGCAATATAAAGATTATAAACTCAAACATGTAGCTTTTAGTTGGGTTTTCTTAGTATTCAAAGGTGTTAGTAAAAATTAATAAAATCTGAAAATGAAAAAAAATGAGAATTTTAGTAAATATATGTAATTGAAATTTATTTTAGAAATATTTGCTTTCATAATTTAAATTATTATAATTGTTTTGTATGTAGATTTAGTTAGAATGTAGCAAACTTTTCAGTTTTATTGTTTTTAATTTTAATTTTGAATCTCAAATGTATGTAGTTTATTGTTTTAGAATTTTATTATAACTTTTTGTTTTGTTGATATTTTTTTTAACCAATATAAACGTAGTGTTATTATTTAATCATTAAAACACATTAAATCATAAAACAACAACAACAAAATAATAAATTTTTATAATAAGAAAAAGTAAGAAAAAAAAACATAAATTCATTTTGGAACTGAACTCTCGTGGGTCTGCATGGCACATACCACCAAAAACAATTAAATGTTCTTGTTGCGTATACATTTTGTATTTGAAAATTTGTAGCACCATGAGATTCAGCTCTGGCATGAATTTCAAAGCACAAAATAAACATATAAAATATTTAAAAATTAATAATAAAAATAATAATTAAAAATAAAAATATATGAAAAAAGTAACAAAAATAATAGTTTTAAAGTGAAATGAAAAAAATATAATTTTATTTTTACATAAGTCGAGGTTCACGCACAGCAATTTTTCTTGCCGCTATTGTGAATTTGTAGACGAGAGAGGTAAAGAAAAATTGCTGGGTGTGAACCCGGGCTAACTTTATTTTTAATATTTTTCATTTCACCGAAAATTATTAATAGTTTTTTTAATAATATCACATTTTTTTACAAAAGTATTAATATAAAATATTTCTTTTTTTCTCTCTTTATTTTTGTCTTTTTCATGTTATTTTATAGATTTTGAAGACTTGCCGCCTTTGTTGCCCATTGAACCACCATTGGAAGGTTTATATAACTTCTCTTTAGATCAATCAGAGGGTCTTAATGATCTATTCCATGATTTTGTATAAATAAATGTTTGCCCTCTTATGTCCTTTACCACACCACAATACACAACATTGGAATATTCATTATCAGTCCAAAATTGTTTCTTATTTTTTTCTTTTAATTTCATTTATTAAATTATAATTTTAAATTATAAAACACACTTTTTAAAATATCCAATATAAAAATATTTATATTTTTTATATTTTTTAAAAACAATACAAATTAATTAAACAAAATAAAATAAAAAAAAAAAACTAGTGGAAAATATTAAAAAAAAAACTTAAAAACAAAATAACACAAATATATATAAATATATAGTCTGATACAAAAGAAAAGCAAACAAATTATAAAATTAATTTATAATACAAAAAATCAATTTAGTCATTTAAAAAAGTTTGTAAATTATAAAATCAGGTTTTCAATTTACAAAAAAAAAAGAAAGTAATAATAAAAAAAAATATTTGTAATTTAACTTAAAACCCCACACACACACACACACACAAATGAATAATATATCAGTGTAAATTTAATATTCAAAATGGCATGTTTTTAAAACACTTGAAATTTTTCTTAAATTAAAAAAAATACATATATAATAATTAATGTAAAAAAAATATTTAAACTCAAAATTGAAATTAAAATTTGTAAATTAATCAAAATTAACATATAGTTATTGTCTTTTTTTTCGATTTTTTTTAAATTACATATTTGTAAATTCTATTTTTTATTCATTAAATTAAATTTCCTCAAAACTTTTTTTTTTTTGGCTTAATATATTTATGGATTCAATTTCATAATTTATTTTATTGTAAATTAATAGTGTTTCTTTTTTAATTCCTATAAAAAACAAAAATCTTGTTATATTTTTTTCTTTTTAAACAATAGTTTTCTTTTTAGTTTTTCTTTTTAAACGCTTACTTTGGCTATTTACACTGTAAATTTTCTAAAAAAAATAGAAATAACTGCATTTTTCTTTTTTGTTAACTCTTATTTTATTTTTTTAAATTTTTATTATAATTTAAAGTTAAAGTGAAAACAAAATGTTAATAGTGAATCAGCAGCAAAGCAAACAAACCTAAGATAGCAAAACAAAAAAAAAAAAAACAACAAACTTATTTTAATGCTAAACGCTTATATTTTTATACATTTAAAACACATACATAATATTAATTAATATAAATATATTTTGTTATTGTTAACAAATAGTTAAAAACAAAAAAAAAAAAAAAGAAATCTACAAACAAATGTAATACCACAAACAAATACCAATTATTTAAAAAGTAATAATAAAACAATTTTTGTTTTGGTAATTTGTATATTTCTTCCTTTTTCTCTCCTGTTACTTATTTTTACTATTTTCTTTGTTAAGTAAAAAATAAAAAAATAAACACACACACATACATATATACAAAAGTTTAGAAAAGACACGTTTCCTTTTGCCTTGTTCTGTTAATATTATTTTATTAAAAGCTCAACATTTATTTAAACACTACATAATTATGTTTTCTTAAGTAAATAACCTCATTATAAAAAAAGAAAAACCCTTGCATTTGAATTTATTTATAAGGATTTTAGAGAAGCCTAGTATTTTAAAATAAATATTTTAATATGTACAATCGAAACCATGGATCCTTTCAATACCCTTCTGATTTGATATCTATTTAAATTACAAATAAATCTTTATAAAAATACATATATGAATTATAGTCACATTTGCTGTATAAACCAAAAGTACTTCTAATTTTTATCCTTTGGATTATATATTAGATTGTTATGGCAAGACTAGAAGAAACTTTTCATATTTTGAAACAATTAGAAAAGAAAATATTTTTGAATTTATGATTAATTGGAAGCCTAAAGCTAAAGGTTTTGCATTAACTTCTGCTCAGGCAATACTTTCATTGTTGAATTATTTCGTAAATATGTTTGGAAAAGGACTAATTTTCGAGTTTTTGTATATCCGATATAATCACATGATCGTTGTTCTAAAATTTTTTCTGTCGTAAGCAAATAAAGAAAATAATTTTAAAATATTATATTTTCAACTTAACAAATTTATTTGTTGATACTTTCTTTAATAAAAAATTCTAATACTTTTAATATAGATAAAATTCAAATGCTTATTAAAAACCAAAATTGAGGTTATGTATTTTTAGCAAACAGTTGAAGAAAAAACAAAAATAATTATTTTCATAAAATATTTACATTTTATGTGTTCTTTTAAAAGAAATAATTAAATTAAAACAAAACTTAATTTCTTATTTTTTTTTCTATTCTGTTATTCATATCTAATGATGTATCATTTATTATTATTTTTTTCTACTTCTGTTTATTTGTTTTTTTTTTTAAGAACAAAACTTATAAAATAAAAAAATAGTTAAACAAAATGAAATTTTTTAAAAACAAAATTTCCTTTATTCTTTGAAACTTACATACAAAAAAATATCGAATAGTTAAACATATTCAAAATAAATTAAAAAAAAAAAAACATCGTAAATCAATATTGTAATAAAACAATTTCTTATAAAAATAATAATAATAAATTTAAATAAATGATAAAATAACAAAAAACATATTTTTATTATTTTAATAAATTCTATTATAATTTAATCCAATCCCTTAAAATAACATACATTTTGTTATTTTTATTATTAATATTAAACAAAACAAAATAATAATTATTATTTTAATTAATTAATTAATAAAAAAAATATATATATATATATACATATATATAAATATTATTTTGTAATATACAAAACAAAAAGCCTAAATGTAATTAATTAATAAAACAAAATATGTAAACTTCAATTGTTAAGTACTTTTTATTTTTATTTTCTTTCTAAAACATAAAAATAAAATAAAGAAATGTTAAGTTTAACCCAAAAAAAAAAGTAATCACAAAAAATAATAAACGCGAGTTTTTATTTAAAATTAAAAAAATATCCAAGACTCTTTAATACTAAAGTCTAGTTTAAAGAAAAAGTTGTATATCTCATTTAAAGATAAAAAAAGAACTAAAAAAAAAAAATGATTAAAACTTTTGAGTTTTGCATTCATATTTTATATATTACTAGTTAATACCCTTTGTGCTTCGCCACCCCCCGATAGATAGATGTTTCCCGTGCAAAATTTGAAAATTCAAGCTCTGATAGCTTCCCAGACATACTAATTATTGTATTTAATTTTTATGAGAGGGACCATACCTCCATAATCCGCTAATTTATAAGACAAATGTTTTAATGGATGTCAAAATTCTTTGTGCAAAGTTTGAGCATTCCAACTCCAATAGTTTCCCAGATAGACAATTTTTTTCATTTAATGCATATGGTTGGTACTATGACCCCTACCTCTAGTCCGACCATATTTTTCTTAAATATTAATATTAATACCAAATTGGCTCCGACAAAATTTTAGAACTCTAACTGTTATATTTTCTCAGATATGATAATTTAATATTTTCATTACATGGCTGGTGCCACGCCTACTATTGCTAGTGTACCAATTTTTGTCCAACATATTGATCTTGAAGCTAATGCTAGTCGTACAAAATTTGAGCCCTCTAACTTTTATAGTTTCCCAGATGTATTAACTTTGGTATTAACTTTATATGAGAGATGAAACGCCCACTATTTCTTTTTCGCCCTTTTTGGCACAAAATGTTCACATTGATACTTAAGTTTGTTGTACAAAATTTGGGAAATGTAACTGTTATAGTTTGGTAAATTTACGGCATTTGGTATTGGCAAGCAATATTAGGCGTGGGATGAGCCACACCCTTGGCCTATTTTTTCCATAATGTTCATATAGGTGTCAAAGTTGTATGAGTAATATTTCGAAAACACGTATATTGTATCTAAATGTTGGTCTTTTTTCAATTAAAAAAAAATCAAATAAAAATTATTCCAAAAATAAATTTTTTTACAGTTTTTTCAATAATAAAGGTATTTACCAGTATTTTAGTTTCGGTACCAGTATTATACCGTTACCGATATAATTTCAAATACCGTTATCGATACCGTCACCGAAATGAAAATAAATTTAATATCGACATCGTTAATCGGTTTCCGATTAAAAAAAAAACTATTTAATTTCCTTGTTTCCTAACTTGAACACATTTTTCGTTTATGAATATGTTAAGTATCGTAATTATTGTGTAGTATGAAAAATACTTAAATTTTTAGCGCGTTTTGGAGAAAATTGAAGAAAACTTTGTACTATTTAATTTTTTTAGAACAATTTTTAATATTTATTACCTGATTGAATGGTATGTCACAGAACACAAATTCGTACGAAGTTGAAATTGAAATCGTATTTAGCTTCTACAAAAAATAGAAAGTGGAATTTACATTTTTCTCACATTTGTTTTGTTTGTTTCGTTTCGTTTTTAAGTTACTTAGCTGATTACAGCTAAGATTTATTTGGCCTGTCAAAGACATTTCAAATTATGGCTAGATATACTAGCACACTGAAGCAAGGAAATGATTGATAATATGAAATGTTCGTAGATACTGTTGCGATTTATAACATGACACCAATGTGATTCGCGAAATTAGTCAGGTACAGCACGTTCGATATAACCTCCTGAGAGAGGGATTCATTCACATTACTATAATTGGCCAGTTTCGGGAATCTCTCTCTGGACCGTATAACGTCTACAAGAGAAGAGGATATGTGCAATTATCTGACTGTTCTACGCCCATATTATAGAGTGTTTTCCTGGTGTATGTGTTGTCGGTTTGCCATTCTTAAGTCGGAAGCCTTGCAGTCGTCAGTATTTGTCCGTGTAAACCATGTTTCGTCTGTCGTCGGGAACAATCTGCCATAGTTTATTCCTTTATTTGTGTTCCATTCGCCTCGAAGCATTAACTCTATTACCTTAAATAAAAACAATAAAAATCAATTCCATTCATATTCATTACTACTATTCAAATATATAATAATATAACAAAAATATATAATACGTTTCAAACGAAATGCATTATTCGACTGAGAAAAAAACGAAGTACTAGTGGCAAAAAATTCCAACAACGGGCATGATCGCTCAAAAGCAGAGGCTCTAATTCTTGGAATAATAACTTGTGGATTTCTAGAAGAATGCGAAAATGTGAACTCAGATCGATACTGTACGGGACACCCAGATTTAATAACTTTAAAAAACATTAACATATTACTATACGAAATAAAATTAATTCCTAAAAGAACAACCCAAAAATTGTTTCATATATTCAGAGATATGCGTTCGAAGAGAAACATTGTATACATAACGAGCAATCATATTCGAAATACGGTTAATCCTGATAAAGTTATAAGAAGTAGTACCAGATACAACTGCCAGCCCATACAACACATGAGTCATCAAAAGTGCATGGGCAACTAAATACCTAGTCCGGCAAGAGAATAAAGTCTACGCAAAATACCAACAACTTTAAAACTAATTCGATCAATATGGTAATCAAATAACAAACGCCTTCCAAGGTAAACACCTAAACATTCCAATCTATCCACAAAATTTAGAGAAGAGTCATTAATAACAATACCCAAATTCAAATCAACATTACCAAATACAATAGCCTTCGCTTTAGAACTATTAACAGTCAAATGATTCCCAAGACACCATTGTAAGAAAAGAGTTATAGAATATTTAATATTAGATGGCATTACATCACCATTATCAAAAGCTGTTCGAAATAAAAGTATAATATCGTCTGCAAATATTAAAACATTTCAAATAAAAATTTCATTAAAAGACATGCTTTTCAATGATAAAATGGTATTTATTAAAGTTAATTTTAAAATTTATTATTTTCTTAACTTTTTTTTACAAAGTTAAATTTGAAAAACATTTCCTCAGATAACAAATTATTCTTAAAATTTTACAACATGCTCTAAAAGCTTTAAATATGCTCCAGAAATAACAAAATATGCTATTTATATGCACTAAAAATTGCCAAATCCAAAAATATGCCGTTAAAGATAAAACATGCTAAAATATGCACTAACAAATCTATGGCAAAATGATTTATTTGTTATGAAATATTTTATCAATGGAAGTTATAGGACTTTGATTTCTTAATCAAATTTCCCAAAAAAAAAAAAAATCATTAAAAAATTTTGTTATAAAAAAATTTAGTGAAAGATAAAATTTCAATATATTTTCTTGAATATCTTTATTAAAAATTTACGGATCTTAATTATAATGATGCCATTTAAAAGCGCTTACAGATAATTTTTCAATGATAATATAACACTACATTTTTAATTTATTACTCGGGAATAAAATTTACATTTTATATAAAAATTTCTTTCAGTGTAAAATATTTTATAAAAAATATGGCAACCACAGAGCACAGCTGACTTTATTTAGGTTTACAATACTGATTTGTTTACATACATAATTGTCCTTTAACCAGACAAACTAGATTTAAAAGAAATGAATATTTTACCCAAAAAAAGGTAATTTTATTAATTTATAGAATTTTTTACAACATTAAAAAACCAAATTAAATTCTATAGGTGGCATGTGAGGACTAAAGATAATATAGCAAGAGTAAGAAAAGATGAGGCAGCTGCACGTGAAGAAGAGCGCAAAATACAGGAGAAATTAGAATTAGCGGTAGGTACCTTCATGTATAAACCACCAATGATTACATTATGTAAATTTTCAGGAAAGTGAAGCTCGTGTAAACTTTTTGCGAAAACGTTCTGGCCTACCGGAAAAACAGAAACATGATGAAAAGGTTGAAGAGAAATCCGTAGACGATGAGGCAAGTAGCTCTCAACATGTAAATTTATTTGCCGATTACAAATCACATGTTAAAACTACCAATAAAGAATTGGAAAAAGAAAAAAAGGAGGAGCAAGAAAAATATGAAAAGAAAATTGGTTATTTAACTTATTTGGGACAGGATACCAACGAAGCTTTAAGACTGAAAAGTTGGTACGAAGTTGCTCCCACACGTTTAGCTGCAAGATCTGAAAGAGAGGAAATAAATGAAAAAGATTTGAAAACAAAACATAACCATGATCCATTAACCTTAATAAATGCACTTTTACCACCAGCTCCTAAACAAATAACAAAAACATCACCGGCCAAACGTAAAAGAAGTCCAAGTCCTCAAGAGAAGGTGGAAAAAGTGGAACATTCCATAACGCATAAGAAACATAAAAAAGAACGTAAAAAACATAAAAAAGATAAACAAAAAAAGCACTCAAAAGAACATAAACATAAAAAGGAAAAATCTAGGGAAAAGAATGTAATGGAAGAACAAATACAGAAACGTTTAAAACTTGAGCAATTAAGAAAAGAACGTTTACGCCGCGAAGCAGCAGAAAGAGCTAGACAGGAAGCACTGTTAGCTCCAAAAGAGCCTACCAAAGTACCGGAAGTTACAACTAGTGTTACGCCTAGAATTATACAAAAATACAATAGTCAATTCAACCCAGAATTGGCCAAGCAAAATATGAATTAAGTTATTACTATAACGTATAATTGAAGTAAGTAAGAATTCAAGTCGTTTAAATTAGTAAGGTTCGTTTACTCAAAAATGTGTAGTGTCCAATAAGTAAATACTAAATTAACAGGATTTTATTGAATAGTAAAAAACGGACTAATATTTACTTTTATAAAGTTTATTTTTTTTTCTAAAATTCTAATTCTTTTATTTATAGATATGATGTAAATTGTGTAACTACAGAAAAGTTAGTTGAAAATTTTAACTTAATAAAATAATACCTATGTATATATTACATAAAAATTAAATCCGAAGTTTTTTTTGAATTATATAAATTTAAATTGGCGATTTTAAATACATATAATAAAAATTAACGTTTTTAAAAAAGCTTAAAAACGTAAATAACTATGATACAATTTTGGCTAAAAACGAATTTTATTTCAACATTAAAAAAATTCCTGGGCGTTGATTCCACAAGTGTTCGAAATCATATTTTATCTAATTTGATCTTGTTTCCTAGCTAACTTATATACGGATTATATTTAGTTAAAAAAAAAAAGTTGATAACAGTAAATTAAAAATCCCACATAAATGCACCCTATAAACCTATGGGTCATGAGCATTCTAATATTTGTATATGTTGTATAAAATTGTTTCAATCCCGTTTTGCAATTTTTTATTGATATTTTATATCGAATGTATGTAGAAGTAATACTATTGTAGAAATATATTTTTCATTATTGTTCCACATCCTTGGCACATCTAAAGCCTAAATTGCCAGCTGAACTATCGGCTGTGTTTTGGGATCGAGCTGCACAGCGATAACGATAACAATATGTTTTATGACATAAATATGAACCACCTTTTTTCACTCTACTTGGATTAGGACTTGTGTCTTTTTCTGACCATAAATCTTGTGTCCACTCCCAAACATTACCCACAATATTATGAAGATCATAAATATTCTGAGAAAATTTATTTACTGGACAAGTAGTGATGTAACCATCATCCTTAGTATTATTATCGGGGAACTCCCCTTGCCATATATTCAACCTAAAGTATAAAAAATAAAACTTTTAGTTAATTCAACTTCGGCTATAGAAAATTTATCAAATACCAATGTTTTTCCTTGGGCATTAATTTATTGCCCCATGGAAAGAGTTTTCTCTTCTTGCCACCCCTGCAAGCAACCTCCCATTCAGCCTCTGTGGGCAAACGTTTGTTGGCCCATTTACAGTAGGCTACAGCATCATTCCAGGAAACATGTACAACAGGATGATTTTCCAATCCTTTCAAATTGCTTTTAGGTCCATTTGGATGTTTCCAACTAACACCCTGAACTTTGAACCACCAAGGTGCACTAGCCACTCTGTAATCTTTAAATTTCTCCTGTTCATTGGAGCTTAGTAATGATTTAAATAGAAAACTATCACCAAATTTCTCCGCCTCTGTGGTATACTTTGTGGCCTTTACAAATTCCCTAAATTTTTCATTCGACACTTCGTATTTGTCTATATAGAAATCTTTAACGTTTTCTAAACGTTCTGGAGATTCACGATCTTCCTTAAAGTGTGGCTCATTGGTGCCTATTAAGTACTTCCCACCAGGTATAAGGGACATATCATCATAATTTGGTTCTGGATAATAGTCCCTGTAGTATCTGTTGTTGGATTTCGCTCGACTTTGACAAACTTTTAATGATTCTTCATTGCTATTAACGCCACTTATTGTATCTCGCTTAAAAACTCTGTTGACGTGTTCCGATTCCTTTTTATCTTGTGTTTCTGGTTTATCTCTGTCCAATTTGTTACAACCACAATCCAGGAATACTGGTCCCACCAATAAACTTTGTATAATTATAAACTTTATTAACATTATTTGTAGTTCTTATCACTAAAATAATTATTTTATAAATATATTGTCTTTCAAACTAAATACATTTGTAAATTTCTGTTATAAAAAAAGTAAACAAAAAAACGGTGCCAGATTATAAATTTAGTAGAATTTGTCACAAAGTACCATATTAACGGATTGTAATAAAGCGCACTGAGGAAAACGGGCAAGTTGTAAACTGCTTACAACGAAAGAAATCAATCCGTTATGAAACATTGAAATCCCCAAATCACTTCAAATAGTAAATGTTTTCTACCATTTCCCCGACTGCAAAGAGGCTTATCTACTATAAGCTTGGAATAGAGATGGAAAATTACTTATTTACTAATTACTTTTATTCATTACGATGGTTAGGTTAGGTTGAAAAGGTTGGCGTATTCACGACTCCACCCAGAGACCAAAAAGCTCCATTGTGATCCCTTTGAAAAATATTTCGAAATTTAAAAACTGAAGAGAAGAGAGAAGAGAAAACTTAGATAAAGAAGAAGAGAGGAGTGGAACCTAAACCCTAGCAATTTGCTTTGATCCATCTTATCCCCATTACAAACCCTATGAGATTACTAAGCCCGTTGCTCATAACCTCATCTAGTTCATGCAGTGTGTGGCTTCCAAACCACTTCAGCCTACGCCGCTGAAGTCCTACGCAATGACAGAGAGACAGTGTCTCTAGCTCGTCTACATCATCGCACGACCTGCAAAAATCTGTCGTTCCAATGTCCCATTTACTCATCATATTCCTTATTGAGAAGTGACCAGTAATAATTCCTACCATTATTCTTATATTACTAACACTCATACCCAGAAGATATTTCGAATCTCACACTTTAAGACTAGGCCATAATGCTCTAGATATCCTGCAGTCCGTTCTGTTCCTCCAGGTACGATTCGTGTTGTCCAGAATCCATACCCTTATGGCCCTAAGGTAGGACCCAATTGGAATTCTAACGAATGACTCCACGAAAGACCTCTCCATTCCCGAGCCAGGTCATCTGCTATTTCATTGCCGAGAATGTCGCAGTGACCCGGAACCCAACAGAGTCTTATATTATAAACATTCATTAGTCTTCTCAACTCCCTCTTGCACTCTAAGACCAATCTGGATCTAACATAGTGACTTTTCAGGGACAATAATGATACCTGACTGTCAACGTATGTAGTGACCTCGGAATTCCGTTCTACATTTTCCTCCAGTAACCCTAGGGCTTTATAGATGCCTAGAATTTCCGCTTTGAAAACGCTACAGTTTATATGACCGTCTGATATCAGTTTCCAGAAAGTAAACCCCTGCACCGGTGCCTACATCCATCTTCGAGCCATCTGTAAGGACATCACAACCTACGTGGAGCTTTTCTACTCCAACCCAGAAGTCCCTTTCAGGAATTTCAATAGTGGGATTAGCCCCGAAGTCAATTATGGTTCCGACATGATCCGTATGGTTCAACCCATTAAATTGAACCATATCGAGTGTGCCAGCATGCTCCGCTCTGAAGTTCCTCAATAATCCTAAATCCTTCAATCTAAATAGACTACGAAAAGCCATTCCCTTCACGAACTCCTCAATTGGAAGTGGTAAGAATTGGGGACTTATACCGCTAGTGGTATATTGGATATATACTTCGGCTGTAAAACCGATTCTTACGTATGGCTGTTCAGTATGGTGGAAGGTTTTAGGTAAAGTGACCTACAGGAACCTGTTATCTAAAGTTCAAAGGTGTGCTTCAACTGGAATCTCTGGCGCTATGAGAAGTACACCTCAGGCGGCACTGGACATCCTTCTCCACTTATTTCCACTTACACAAATGGATCCTTTTAAGATATTTAGCTGTTAATATTTCATTCCCTCAAAACAAAAATCAAATATTTTATTCCCTCAAAACAAAAATCTGCTTTTGTAATGTTTTAAAATTATTATAATATGCATTTTTTGTTGGTTAGTGTTGAAAAAATAATAGGGACGACCATTACTTTCGCAAACAGATGCAAACAGTTTCTTTACATTAAGTTTTTTTTAATCCCGCTATTTAACTGTTCCTAAAACAACGGAATTTCATTATTTGTTTGCTATTTCTCTTTTGCGCTTTTATTTTATATATATAAAGTTGTAATTTCAATTGGAAAAAATAATAGGGACGCACAACAAAAAATTACCATTGGTCACAAAATTATTATTTTTAACATAAACATATTAAAAATTAGTAAAGCAAAGTATATGTGATTAATTTAATCATATTGGTTTCGTGTTTATGATTTATGTTTTCGGTAAATAAATTTGAAAATGGACAATAACTAATAAGCTACAGGAAGTCAGATTAATGGGACGCAAAACGTTTTTCAGCAGAATGAGGAGCCTGAAATGGAGTGGAAATTCCAATCATCGAAATTAAACCCCATCGAGCATTTCTGGGGAGTCCTCCAAAATAAAATTGGTAGCTTTAAATCAAAAAATAAACTAGAATTGTTGGAAAAATATCAAGAAACCTGATACTCAATTCAGCCCGAGGCATGTGCCAATCTTGTGGGATCTATGAATCGCAGTTGTCAGGAGATTATAAAAATGAACCAAGTATTGAATAGTGTTTAAAAAAATATTTTTTCCAAAACATTAAGTGTCCCTATTATTTTTTCCAGGCCTTTAAAAAAATATTTTTTAGCAGAACTATTTGCTTATTTTTGCTTTATAAGTTAAAATATTTGCAGTTATTTAATTCTATGTACATACATATATACTATATATTTATGGAATAGCAAATAAAATATAAGAATATATTGAACAATTAGAGTGTCTCTATTATTTTTCCAATACTGTATATGAGTACATGGACTTTATGATCTTCATAATCAAGCCCTTTTTCAAATGTAAAGTTTTTGAGAATGAAATGAAAATAAAAGGAGAATTAATCGTCAAACTGAGAAATGCTATTATTATCAAATCATTATTAAATATTAATATGTGATAATTTATTTGTATTTTTTTCGCATAAGTTTTTACAAAAATGGTAGGTACGTACATATATAAACAATTTAAACTCGGCTCTGACTTCGAAATCACTTTCTTTTTTCATTATGGCACAAAACATGTTTATTTTTTTTTTTGCAAATTTTATGCGATTTTTATGATATTTTTGCTATAAATTGCCAACACTGACATTTGTTTGGATAGGAAAATGGGAAGAAGAATTTGCACTCTTATTGTAAATACCTATGCCAGCACTCTTACATATTTCTAAGACGAGCCGCCGATTATTTTTAAAAGCCGCTGCGCTCAGCACGACCAAGGAGGGTTATAAAGAATAGCAATTGACTGATCCAGTGTACTGGACTTATCTAATGGAAAAAGACGAAAGAAAATTTACAAAGATAAAAGAAAAACTAAAATGATTGTTAAGAAGTCGCATTGATACTTCCGCAAAAGCACCCCATATTTATGCTAAAATCAGTCGGCAAAATATCACAAAAAATGCAAAAGGTCCTAACAATTGATAATGCCTGTGATTAAAATTAGGGTTTAAAAAATTGATTACATTTACAAATATCGAATAAACCGGTCAAAAAGTGCAAAATTTTTATAGTAAATAATATAACAAACCTTATGATTATATTAATTGGCATACTTGAAATAAATACATTATTTTGATGCAATTTTATCGTTGTACCGAAATGCAATTTGTAATAAATTTATTACGGTCTTTAAAGTTAAGGTGTTATAATCATTCACATAAATGGTTATTTAATATCCGAAATATAAAGTGGGTTTTACACTATACTACATGGCATTAATACCAGAGTTTCATTTTCTATAATACATACCAAAAAATGTATTAAAGAAAGTATTATCAAATGTCATATTTTTTATTTTCTTTATTAAA
>MINK01173169.1:8629-26852 GCA_001735545.1 Phormia regina
TAAGTAAATACATACGTACTGTATGTATGTATTTATGTATATTATGTATGTATGTATGTTATAGAATGGAAGAAGTCGCAATATAAATCAATATTTGTATTAAATTGACTTGTTTAAAAAAATAGGAAAATATATATATATATATATATATATATATACGAAATTTTTGTTAACCATTTTTTTATTTTGATAACATTACTTTGTTATTGAAAACCTTATTCTTCTATTGTTAAAACTACTATGGACTTAACGTATGAACAGCAATACTATTAATAATATTAAACAGGTTTATAACAAAAAAGTTAAAGCCAAACAAAATTTAATCAAAAATCTGTTACATTTAATTGGAATTTATTAAATAATAATTAACTGATATAGTAGTATTAACTAAATACATATTCTTAAAAACAAAGTAATAGTAAATTTAAATTATTGAGTCAGTTAAGCCTCTAGCTGTAATAGGAGTAAGTAAATACATACGTTACTGTATGATGTATTTATGATATATATTATGTATGTATGTATGTATTTATAAAATGAAGAGTTCGCAACATAACATCAATATTTTGTATTAAATTGACTTTTAATAAAAAGAAATATTATATATTACAGATAGCTGACTTGTTTTATATATATATATATATATATATGATATATTATATTATAATATATATATATATATATATATATTTTTATTATATATATATATCATAACTTATATATATATATATATACATAATAATATATATATAATATATATTATATATATATAAAAAATCACTTTAAACGAAGTCAAGCTTATCTGACTTTATTAAACGTGCTTAGGAGTTTATTAAAATGTTAACAACAGAAACCTATCCATAAATGACATAATATAGTTGCACTCACTATTATATAATCAACATATAGAACAAAATAATTATTATAAAATAATCACAAACTTAGTGCTATAAAATAGTTGATGTAAATCTTAAGAAATAGAATAATCGGTTTAAAGTATATGATATACAAATATATATATATATATATACTATATAATTATATACTATATATATATAATATATATTAATATATATAAAGATATTATACCTATATATTATATATATATATATATATATAATATATTATATATATATTATATATTATAAATATATATAAATATTAATATCCTATATTAAATACTATAATATATATAAATCATAAATATAGTATATATATATATAATATATCTATATATAATATATCATATATATATATATATATATATATATATATATATATATATATATATATATATATATATATATACATACAATGACTACAATTGATGATGAAAATTGGATTTCTGGGAATGTGAAGATAACATTAAAAACTCAAAAGCATATTGCTTGTCTAAACTGTGTTTTTTATATGTACCTTTGATTTTCGAAAACTAGTTGCACTTTTCTAGAACTATAAATGTATGGAAATTTTAATTTTTTAAGATAACAAATAAAACTCTAAAATGTAGACGTCTGGGTATATTATTTGTGGATATGCTTGTTTTTCTAATGATTATAATAATTAACCAACCATAATGCAAAAAAGAAAAAAGTGAAAAATAATAAATAAAAGCGTTTCTTTAAAAAAAAATTTAAATTAATAGCAACAATAACAAGTTCTATACTTGTTTAAAAAAACCGAGAAAAAAAGATATTCTCCGACTATATCTTATTTTCTCGCCCGACCATATGATACCCTACACCATTGCCTATGTGTACCAAAATTCGGAAAGGGGCCAATTATGGAGCAATACTTGTAGTAAGTGTAAAATAGAAATACTACATAGAATACTTTTGCTTCAACTGCAACTGACAGCTGCAGTAAAATGTATGCATTTTTATGGAACGAAGCTAATTCAGTACATCAAACATCTGCGTGAAGTATTTCAAAGAAAAAAAAATTCAATTTTGAAGTTCGTAAGTACATTTTGTCAGTTGATCTATTTTTATTTTAATGTTATTTATATTTTATTATATAAAATATAAGTTTATTGGCCTTGAAAGGCTTTTTATATTATTTGAAGTAAATAAATAAATATTAATAACAAAATAATGCAACGACTGGATTAGTATTATTTATGCGTTGCGTAGCTGTCAGTCGCAGTTGAAGCGAAAGTATTTGTGGGTGATTCTTGAAATTAGCTCTTTTATGGGTGCTATGGTGAATTGTGGACTGATCTCCATAAAATATTAAGTTGATAACAACATTTTTATAGGATTTATGCACTTTAAAGTGATTTTCGAAAAAAGAGTTCATATGGGAGCTACGGTCAATTATGGACCGATCATCACAAAACTTATTTGCGTTAAATTTTATTAAATTAATTTTATTTTTAAGGTAATTATGAGTATTAAAACTCAATTCCGGGGGACCATTTACATCGGGGCTAGGTGAAATATGGTGCCGATCATAACCAAGTTCAATAAGCTTCGTCCTTGGGCAAATAAAACCATAAGCACTAAATTTCATCAAATTATTTTTAAAATTGCGACCTGTACTGAAACACATAATACCCCAACTACAAATGATGGTGTAGGGTATAAACAACAACACTGTACTTTCATTGCCCTCCATAAATACAGACCTACATAAATATATCCTACATAGATTTTGCATCCATTAAATAAAAAAAACATATTTTAGGAAATATTAACAAACTATGTAGTATATTTTTGTATGAATAAGTAGGTAATTTGATTATTCAATTTGAAATAAATATGAATAAAAAATAACCAAATTTGTATAAATTTTATTTTTTCTTATAGCATCCTTTCAAATTAGCTGCATCAATAAAACTTGAAAGATTAACTTAATGTAAAAAAAAAATAAACATGGATTGATAAAATCGATTATGATATTTAAAATACCATTAAATTACAAATTCTAATACATTTGTTTAATACAGAGAAAAATACACATTTAAAAACGAAAAATACAGATACATAAATATTAAACGAAACCGAAAATATAAATCGGAATGATGAATTGTTTTCAGTGAAAAGAAATTATTGCGGAGGACCCCAGGCACGTAACAATGTTAAGGTTTTATTGAAATAAGCGCACCATTCTTCACGTTCTTCTTTTGTATCGGCTGACAAAAGATAACGGACAGTAGTGGTACGACCATTGGGTACAATAATAAGGGACTCTTGATCGGTTTCTTTAGCTGGCCTTTGACATTCCAGTAACATTGTGTTGAGTCTGGCACAAATGTCTCTGGGTGCTATATTGACTTTCTGAGAGGAACAAGTATACAAATCAATTGAACCCATGGGAGCCTTTTTCTTTTCATCATCGGGATATTTCCAATAGTTAAGCATGGTACCATTTAGATGACACCAACGTCTGTGCCAAGCCCCGAAACCAGATATATCCTCGAACATTGTAAGAAACCCCTTATACTCAACTGATACCGAAAGTTCACAATTTACTTTCATATGAACGAGACCCTCCAGAGGACTAACACCTAAAACTTGCGTCAGAGTCCAAGATGTTCGTTGTATCTCACGTAGTGAGAATATAGCAAATCCATATTGCACCAAAGCTGGTGTACGCACTGCCTGAGGACCCGCCGGACTTTGAACGGGCGGCATAACTAGGCGATTATCAGTTGCTTTCTTTTTGGGTGTCTTGATGCCAGACTTTTTATTAAAGTTTATATGATATTTGACCTCATGCGGTAATACTTCTCTTTGTGCTGTCATACCATAAATTTCCAATGTCACTTTGAAATCAGCATAAACATTATTCAATTGCAAAACATCGGGAAATTTAACCGCAAGTAAGCCGGGTAAAGTTGGTACGGTTTTTGTGGCCAAAACATGTTCATTGTATTTGATGAGACATACCAAATGGTGTCCAGATATAGTGTCCAATGATAATTTTCGTATATAATCCTGACGCAACGGTATGGTAATTTCTTTAATTGTCAAACGGCCTTTTTCACGTGGAGCTCCTACAGGACGCAGAGTTTTCTCAACACGAAGTCGCTGAACTTCATCCAGGCAAGCTTGTCTACGATGAGCTGAGAAGCACATAAAATAATATTGGTTAGTAATTTCTTAGAGTAATTTCAACATTTTCTTACTTGCAACTAAAAGATGTCTCTCTCCCTCTACAGACTCTGTTGAACCAGAAAACTCAATGGTAGCTGCACATAAATTTAAAGCTTGACTGGTTTGCGCAATAACCTGTTGTTGTTTGCAAACTTCCTCCAATAATTTTTTGATTTTCTCTTGTACCAAGTTGGCATCATCTACTTCAGAATCAGATTGAGTATCCTCGTCAGTAGAACCTTCAGTATCTGGTTCAAAATGCAAAGATGTTCCACTTGTAGCAGCTTTAGCATCCAACTTTTCCATGGCAGACCGTAGAACTTGTTGTTCGCGGCATATTTTTCGTATGGGAGTAGAATTTGCACTCTTTAACAAACACAAAAAAATTTAAAGTATATGTATATATAATTAGGACTATTCCATTTTCACTTACATTTGCACTCTGTTGTTTACGATAAAAACTTACTGTATGTACCAGTGTAACTACATTATCGCTTTCTTTATTCACACTTAACTCGGACTTCACTGGTTGCAAATAAGTAGGATTATTGTTAGCAGTAGCTCCAGCTTTTTGTATTTTATATTCGGTATAAGTGTCAGTATTTGCCTTGCGAAAACTAAAACTATTTGAGGCCGTAGTTCCTTTGCTCTAAAGTTTTAAATACAGGTGTAAACTATTTTAACCGTAACAAAATATTATAATAATAATACAAACTTACATTTCTAGACAAACGACTGTTATCGTCTTCATCACCCTCCTCATCGGCATTATCCTCCAGAGCCTCATCTAAATAATCATCTACACCCATTGAAGCATCAGATGAATTAATAGAAGTCTCAAATGTATTATCGCCGATATAATGATCTTTTTCGGCATAACGCACTTCCTATATTTCAAAACGTTTTAAATCGCAAAAAAAAAAAAATTGTTAAAGATGAACAAACATACCTTCACTTTGTTGGTCACTTGTTTGTCATTATTTTCAACAACTTGCATTATTTCACGTCCCAAGCTACCATTGCATATACCAACACTGCTGTCTTCGGCTTCTGATTCCATATAACTGCCACAAAAGAGTTAGTTGTACAGATTAATAACAAGAAATTCAAGTGTTAATTTATAAACATTGAAAAACACAAATTTATTTATTAGACATATTATAAACTAGGGAATAAATAACTTATATCTTTAAGAAAAAGATTTTGTCATACACTATGATATTATTCTATACATAATAAAAAGAGTAGACAAGAATATATACTATCTTCACACCTGTCTTCATTTTCATCATCTGATCCATGATCATATTGATTGTGATGATCATTATTATTACCACGTAAAGGTTGAGCTGCTAACTTCATTTCATCAGCTGTACTTAAAGCTGAAACTGATGCTGTTGTACAGCAATTATTTTCATTGTCCGATTCACTGGACTCCTGATTCGTTTCGAAATCAGGCAAAACAGGATACAAACGCTGTTGTGCTGCTTGATCTGACTTCCGTGCACGTTTATTATCTTCGTCATTAACTTCACCCGCTAAAAATGTATTTATTCATATAACATTTACATGTAAAATTAAAAAAATAAAACTTACGTGATCTTCTTTTCGATGTAACGTTAGCTATATTTGATGACATTGGTGGGGGAGGAGGTGGAGGAGTTGGCATTCGTTTGTTTGAAATCGTAGGTTGTTGTTGGCTTAGGAAGTCCTTTTGCTTATTAAAACGATTGGCTAATATCTGTAAATCTTCTTCACGCTGTTTTCTAATATCATCTTTGATAGTATTTGCGGTTGTAGCATTGACCAAAGCATTTACTTTGTCGCGTACTTTACTTTCCGGAAAGGTTTTAACAACGGAAACTGATGATGATGATGAAGGATTATTGGAATTATTAACCACTTCTACTTTTGAGTTTGCACTTGATTTTGCTAAATATATATATATACAATTTTTTATTTTATTTCTTTTTTTTTTTTTTTTTTTTTTTTTTTTTAAAAATTTTTTTTTTTTTTTTTTTTTTTTTTTTTTTTTTTTTTTTTGATTTTAAAAATGATTAAAAATCACACATAATTACGTTTACATGTTTACAATAATAAATGTAGGCAAATTAAATAATGAGAAAAACAAAAAATTACCTTTTGCACTTTCTTCCTTTTTTTGATTTGTATCTTGTATGATTTTACTTATTGGTGGTGCCATACCAAAAGCGGCCTTTGGCACTAAAGCCTCGCCTTTGTTTTTCTCAAATAATTTCATACGTTCTTTCAACGACAACTCAGTTGGATCTTTTTGAAGTTTTTGTTGTTGCTGCTGAGAACCCTGAACTTGTGATTCAAAAATTGCTGCACGTCCTGAAACCAAACCAGTTTTAACATTTGGTAATCTTTTTTCATTTTGAGAATTTTTCTTTTCTGATGTAGCATTTGTGGCAGCAACCGATGCAAATTTATTGCTCATTAATTTACCGACAACACGCTTGTCTTCAATCAAATTATCCTTAGGTTTATCTGCTGTACAAGCAGCAGTTTCTGATTTATTATCTTTTGTTTCAGAAAATTCGTATGAAACTTTTACCGTAGAAGATTCTCTTCGTTGAAAGCCTTGAGCTTCTAAAGAGTTTATTACTTTCGGATCCCACTTCAATTGTTTAACTTTATCTTTTTCATTTGACATATTCATTTCATTTTTAGTTTGCTCCGATGGTAGAGTAGCTAAAGTATTAACATTTCCTTCATGTCCTATTCTACCTCTACTTGGGAGCTCTGGTTTTGGCGGAGGTTGTGCTATGGTAGATTTATTTGTTGTTATGCCATGATGTGATGTGTCATCTTCCCATTGATTGATGGTATTAGCTAGAGCAGCCAATTTGCCTAAACGCTGATTAGGTTTACGTAGCTGTTGCGAATCTACACCATCTTCATTACCATCGGCATGAAATTTTCCCTCTGTGCGATGTATGGGAGAAGATAAATCATCTGTATTTGAGTACAAAGCTCCCAAACGTTGTAAACGATTTCTAGAAGTATCCCGAATTTTAGCAGTTGGTTGAGGAAGCATTTGTCCGGATTTTGTATTTTGCTTTTCATTGCATTCGTCATCTGTAATATCTTGTTCTTCAACTTGAACCTGTACCTTAGATTATAAAAATCGAACATAAATTAATTAAAAACACATGAAAAACATTTATTTAATAGATCAAATATAAAAAAATTAAGTCACATTATTATATTATGGCTCACCTCAACATTTTTATCAGTTACTATATTAATTTCAATACCCAAATCCATATTTTCCTTATCCACAGCGGAAAATTGTCTTAAAACCTTTTTTGGAGAGCTTGTCATATCCTTATTATTCTTTTCAATAACTTGCAATTTATTATTTTTGTTTGTACTGCAGCCTTCATTCGTTGTAACAATCGTCTGTATAGGCTTTTGTTGTTGCTCTTGTGACGCCATCGCCATTGTTGTTGCGCCGCTTAATGCATTGCAATTTGATGAAGCTCCTTCATTACTTACAGGAAATTTACTTACAGCTGCACTACTTATGCCCAATGCCCGACTACGCTGTTCCGCCTTTTCGAGCATACGCTTAAATCATTAAAAAATATAAACAAATAATTTAATTTTAAAAAATATATGAATTTACCTGTGTAAATGGATCCATTTTGATTTTTTAACAAAAATATTTAAAATTTTCACACAGTTCTTATAGTATTTTAATCCCTTGTGTTTAAAACGATATTTAATTTTTCGCTATTTGACTGATAAACTTCCTCAATTTCAATAAATCTAAACTCAAGATTAAAATGACGCGGTTGCTGTTGAACAAAATTTCAAAAATAATAGTCTTAAAACAACACTAGGTGTCGCCCTTGCTGGTAAGCATGCATAGTTGTATTATAAGCAGAGTTGAAACTTTAAAAATTGTTGAAACAAAAAAATGTTATTAACTTTGAGTGTACTTTAGAGAAATCTGTATCAAGACAAACGTAAACTTTTTGTTTGAGTAGCAGATAATTTTTTATCTCTGTTAATTACAGGGGAAAACGTATTTAATAATAAACCATGCAAAAAGTACCAACAACAATCAAGACGGCGTCTTTTACCAAGTATTATCAAGAGTAAGCTGTCAGAGCTGACAATTTTCTTTTAACGCTGCACTAATGCTGACAAATTGTGTCTACATTAGATAAAGTTTTATCACTATAATTTTTTGCATTTGTCTTGATAAAAATTTGTCTAATGTAGACTCAACGTAACAGAGCTCGAGGGCTGACAATTTTCTTTTAATGCAGCAATAATATTGATAAATTCAGTCTACATTAGACAAATCATTATTGCGATAATTTTTTGACGTTTGTCTTGATGAAAATTTGTCAAATGTAGACAACAGTCTCATAATATTTCTTATAATACTAATATTTTAGTCTACACGTGGGATAATTCTCTCAGAAAGCGAATTTGACACTCTGTTACATATTATAATACAAAAATCTCTTATGGAGAAGCTATGTAAGATTTCTCTACACAACTATCTTTCTCTACACAACTATCTTACTTTCAAAAAATACACAAAATATATTATTTATCAAAGAAAATATCAAAATACGACTCATAGCATAATTATAAAGTACTCGCACATATACAAAAACAAAAATTCCTTGTATTTTGTTAGTGTAAAACGATTGCACACAATGTCAAAATGATATGAATAGAAAATGAGAGAATAAAGGAGAGAAGCAATTAAATACTCACGAAGAAAATTTGCATAGGAAGACAAAAACAATTTCACAGTACCGCGAGGTATTTTGATGAAAAAAATTTAAAACAGCTGTTCTTACGAGTATTCTTTCTAATTATACTATGAATTCCTTGTATTTGTAAAACTATTCCCATGTAAAATTTTTTCGTGAGTATTTTAGTCTTCCTCTCCTTTATTCTCTCATTTTCTGTATTTTCTGTTCATAGCATTTTGACATTGTGAGCGGTAGTTTTACACTAACAAAATACAAGAATTGTTGTTTTTTGTAGATGTGCGAGTACTTTATAATTATGTTTTGTTCTTGTTCGCACAATTGTTCGAGCAACCATGTCTGCCATGAAACGTCATTTTGCATGCGGAAAAATAGGCACTATATGCAAAAGTATCGAAGTGGAAACTGCCGGTAAACATAAAATTATGATTAGTTCGACAAATGTTCTGCCCACTCAATACAAATTGGAAAAAATTGTGTGTATTTCTCTGCTTACGTTTTGTTCATGTGCGAACAAGAAAAAAGCTAGTCTGGATGTAACGTTTCAACCGGCTAACGGCCGATTTTCAGCCGCCGATGGAAATTTTAATAAATGCCTTTACCGCCCTTAGAACTTTTCGGCTCAGGTCTCAGTTTAAGGAAACAAACTCTATTATTGTTTACGATTTTTTTTTTTAAGATTTATTTGGAGAGATGTCGATTGAAAATAAATTGGAATTACTGTGGAATAGTGCAATTTCTTTGAATAACAACTCACAAACTCATAAATTACTAAAATCATATTACATGTAATTAAAAAAAAATGTTCAATTTACAGCTGATTTTAAGTACATAATATTTTTAATTGTTGCAGAAATACATGCCGAAAACTAGCAAAGAATTTGCAAACTCCAAAAGAAAAGTTCGCAACATCACAGATGTGTCCCCACTGTGGTTTATTCTGGAATGATGGAGAATTTGGTCTTAAGTTAGTTCCAAAACAATTTAACAATAATTCCAAGATTAAGAAATTAATAGAAAACTTAAAGCAAGATAGTGATTCTACAGGCAAAGTATTAACTAAGAGTCAAAGAAAACGTGCGAAATGGTTGAAAAAGAAAATTTCAAATCATTTGGCGATTAATTGTTACCAATGCAAACATAGGTCCTTGTTAAATATGGAGAATCCAAAACTTAAATGTCAAAACCAGTTATTTGGAAAAAGCTCGTCTGAAATGGAAATTCCAATGTTTGGTTCAAAAACTTTACAAAAAAAGTCTAAAAAGCAGAATAATAGGAATAGTAAAGAGGTGCAAGAAAATAACATCAACACATCGATGACAACAAAATCACAAAAAGAAAAAAAGGAAAAATCATTCAATATATATAAGAAAATTGATACATCTACCAAAGTTGTTTCAAAAACACAAAAACAAAATTCTCTTCTTCAATTGGCTGCATTGATTCAAAAACAATCAAAAAATGATACGATAAACTCAGCTCAAAAGAGATTACAGTGTTTTTTAAAATAAATTTACACTTTGTAAATAAATTAGTTATTATTATTTTTGTATATAATTTAGTAAATGGAAAAGAAACTTCTGAAATGAAAAAGTAAATAAAAAATCATTGACATACAAAACTGGCATTATAATCGTCGACTAACGCTTTTATCGAATTAGTTTTTATTTAGTCGGGGTTCACACACAGCAATTTTTCTTGCTGCAATTTTGACTTTGATGGTGAGAGATGTAAAGAGAATGTAAAAGTTTAGTATTCTTTTCTCCTATCTCTCCTATAAACTCAGAATTGCGGCAAGAAAAATTGCTGTGTGTGAACCCGGGCTTATTTAATTTCAAATAAGTGTTGCCGCAAGCCCGTAGAGTCTAACTGGGAGTGGCTATCATACAAAAATTAATTATTACTACAATAATAAAATTATCATAATAATCATTATTATATCCATACATATCTTTTTTTTCAAAATATACACTGAATTTTGTGCACACAGAAATTTGACTAAATTGCATACAGGTGAAATAAATATACATATATAAAAGTCTCAATAGTAAGGATGTGAACGTATAACAGATAACTGTTAAAAGTTAATATTTTTTTTTTTTAACAAAAAGAAAGAATAAGACAACCAATTAGTTTAAAACAAAAAAGTGTAAAGTGAATATGTTTTATAAAAATGAATTTTAAAATTTCAATAATTGTACTCTTACGAAAAAGCAAAAAATTATAATCTTACAAATATATAATCCTAAATTATAATTTACATGTTTTTGATGAATCAAATATGTTTTCTTTTAGATTGATTAATTTTTCAAATATTTTATTTTAAGTTATATCTAGAGAAAGTTGACAAGAAGTCGTTTTCGAGCGAGTCAAAAGCAAGCAACTTTTGGCTTAATTTCTTTAATTTTTTGTTAAAAGTAAGTGAAGTTTATAGCTGCAAAATGATATTAGAACAACAACATTAGGTTAGGTTGTACCGGCAGCCGCCCAGGGCTCAGCTCACTTGGGTCCAGAATCGAGGTCCCGTTGTAACAACAACATTAATAATTTGTTACATTATAAGAGAAATAAGATATCCCTTTTTCGATTATATTAGAAAATTAGAATACTGGAAAAGCTTCATAATAAAAATATTAAAATTAAATAATTTTCAACAAGATAAACAAAATGAAATTAAATTGAAATAGATAGACGATTAATTAACATTTTTGAGTTACGTAATTGCTAAAATAATTGCTTTAGGAAAAATCATGATTTTGCAAATATTGTAATTGATGATATTTGCATTAAAATATGTATGAATGTTGTGTAATTATTGTTTTATGTTTTTTGTATACTTAGGATTTTTCCTTATTTCAGCATGTTGTATTTACTCACAATTATCTTTAGCATAATAATATATGTATATATATTTTTAATACTACAATCATTCAGAACAAAATTTGCTTCAGATGTTACTATCGTTAATTTTGGAAATTACGATATCGAAAACTATACCATAATTTTATGGAAAATCGATATTATAAGGTAAGGTACACTTTAGTCCGTAAAATCTATCATTTTAGATTCGAAAACGATTATTACTAGTGATAATTTTTATCACGTAGATAATATCGTTTCGATATCGTTATGATATCATTTGGTTTATTGAGAAATATTATTTACATCATAAAATTGAGGTTATATATATAAAAAAAAAAAAAACTTTATAAAAGGTACTCAAAAAATTAAATTAAAATGTTTGTGAAGAAATTTTTTCTTAATAGCCGGAGGGGAAAGTGTGGAGGGACTTTTAACTCTGTAGTATGTCTAAAAGCGGCTTCGCTAATGTAACTCTTCCTTTTTACTCGACTTTTTTTTATAAGAAACTAATTTTTAAAGCGAGTTCCTTAAGGAAATTCGATTTTCAAAGTCCTATAACTTCGAAAAGATTTAATTACGATCAAAAATTGTTATATCGTTATTTTCACCTATAAAATAACTATCAATGGCGAAAAAATCAAATAAATCGGGGTTGCAAAATAAGGCAAACAACTTCTCACCACCTTTCAGGAGAATTTTTGGCAGCCATCTTAACTCGTCTTCGTGTTGAGAGGTACGTGTAGTTTCAATTTAAATTTTACAAAAACCACATATAATCTAACTAATTTTTGATTATTATTATTGTTTTTCATTATAGGAGGCGCTTCGAAATGGGCTACATACCAACCAAAACTACATACCCAACCAAAAACTACAACTACGGACCTAAAAGAAGATCGCTTTAGACCCTACAACGCTTACCTTAACCTTTTTGTTAAGGAAATGGTAGAAAAAGGTAAATATATATACCATTTTTATAATTTTTTTAAAATAAAATATTTATTAATATACATATGTGATTTTTTTTTTCTTTTACCATACGTTCTTCTGCCAGGGAGGAATAGCTGTTGTTCTTGGTCCTACGCTGGATGTGGCAGAGGTGGTGAATATTTTCTTGTTGATAAGAAGTTTTATAAGTATATTTTAATTTGCAGCATTTTTCTTAAGAGCTTTTCTTTTTAGTTTTATATATTATTTAACGCATTTTTTATTATAGTTAGTATTTAGATTGTAGTTCTTATTTTTTCTTAAATTTCACATCATTTTTTGTTTGATGTCAATTTTAGATTTTAGGCTTAGGTTTTCCTTTAGATTTAGTCTTTTTTTCAAAAAAAAAAAAAAAAACTGCTTGTTTCCCTATACACGAACGAAAGTTTCTGTATTGAAAATAACAATGGTTTGTAAATATATTTCTATTTATAAAATAGGGAAACAAGAGGTACATAAAGGTAAAAAATTTCCAGATTAACATCAACCTGTTAAAAGGCATAAAATTCATAAAATTTTTTGTTTAATTTTTTAGAGATGTTACCTTATAGTAGGAAAATTTATCTAAGAATATGGGTGAATTTGATTTAAAATATAAAGTTGAGGAAAAAAAGTAACATTTTAGAGTGATGTACTCAAAATCATGCAAAAACTAGGTCGCTATATTGTATATGAGCCGAGAAAAGCCGTCAACAAATACGATTTGTTGGGAGTATTTTCTTACTAAAAACTGATTCCAACAGACAGACGGGCATCTTTATATCGACTCCCCTATCAATAAGGACCCAGAATATATACATTTTGGGGTCTAAGATGAATATTATAGAAATTACAAACAGAATGACAAACTTATAAATACCCTTTACACCTGTAGTGAATATTGATAATAAATGTAAATTTTTAAGACAAATAAAGAAAATTTTATTATTTTCAAATGATGTTTTTCATCTTTATCTAATTTTTTAAACACAAACTAATATAAATTCCCAAGAATGTTTGTATGGATATAAAATATGATAACGATGTTCTCAAATGGAAATTTGTTTCATTCTAAGGTGAGCTAGATCAAAATGAAAATATGTTAACTTTTCGGGATCTTCGTATTTTTTTTATATTTTTGCCTAAGGAACAATATGAAAATTTAGTATCGCAAGAAAGGACTTTGGAGCTCGTATTTAATAACGTAACAAAAATTTAGGACCAAATAAGTACAAAATTTTTCTATTTTTCACAAAAAAATTAAAAAAAAAAATTGATTTTTTACAAAAATATTTAAAAAATTGGTACCAAAATAATACAATATAATCCTATAGCAGTTATACAGAAACGAGTTTTTCTGTTTTTATACCATACACCACCAGAAATTGTAACGCAGGGAAAGAATCTTCGGATTCAGAATCACTTTCTGAGTTGATTTAGCGATGCCCATCTAGTCGTTTAGCTTGCTGGCTAAAAAACTTGTGCGCAAAGTACTGGTCGCAATTTTGAAGATATTTTGATTAAATTTAGTCCATATTTTTTCTTCAACACAAGGACGAAAAGAAATTTTGGATTTATCTGGATCTGGTCATATATTTTTTTTACGACATTAAACGCACGCTTCAAAGTCCTTTCTTAAAAAATATGAAAAAATCCGAAAAAAAATTATTTACATTTTGATCTAGCTCACGAAAGGATAACTCCAGGACCAACATTTTGAGAAACGGTACCTTGCAATAAATTAAATTTTCATTTGAGATGGGAACATCGATACTTTTCATATTCGGCCACCCATCTGAAACAAATGAAACATTTGTTTCAGTTTCATCTGTTGTCTATTCATCTAAAAAATCCCCATGTATTTTGTTTTTGTAATGTAATCTGATATGTCTACCATAGCAAGATAGATTAAGAAGGTAATGACAATTCTACAACAATTACATACAATACCAACAAAAAACCTATGTATTTTGTTATTGTCATAGTATAATTAGAAAGTATACTCGTAAGAACAGCTGTTTTACAATCTTTTCATTGATACATCTCGTTCGTTACTGTCAAAATTGTTTTTTGTTATTCCCGCATGTAATAATATTTTCGTGAGTAATATTCAGTCTTCCCTCTATTTTATTTCTCTCATTTTACTGTTCAATAGCATCTTTGACATTGTGCGGTAGTTTTACACTAACAAAATACAAGGAATTGTTGTTTTTTTAGATGTGCGAGTACTTTGTTATTATACTATGTTATAATATTGTATATATCGCAAATTGCAATGTATTTTAATCAGTTGTTTTTACACTTCAATTACACAAAAGAGAGACAAAAATTTGGATTGTTCTATTTGTTGCTTCGACGAATATAACTATTTAGTGTGCCCTGCCCGACATATTGATTTAAAAAAATCTCAGCTGTTTTAATGTCTTTATCATAGCATAATTATAAATATACTATGATTATACAATGGTCGTTACCTTCTTAATCTACCTTGGTCAAGACTCTGTTCAATTCGTTGTCTATACACTCACATACTCATCGGTCAGAGTATGAGCAATGTTAAAAAATAAAAGATGAATGAAGTGAACGAACTGAATTATTTTACAATTTTAAACGAAACAGTTAAATGAACGATTATGCCCTACTCAAATTTAAAACCAACATGAGAAATTAATATTTTGGACTTTACCTCCCCAAATTTAATGATATTTAGTACAATCATATTGTTAAAACTAAGACTAATTCATAATTTCATCAAGTGGTTCGCGAAATATTGCGATTATAAAGTATAAAATAGTTAAGAATATGTACAAAGTTGTATACACAAAATTATAAAATCTTTCCAAGTATTTTTTATATAAGATTAATTGAGGTCATATTAATATGACTTTTTACAAAATGGTCCATTTTTCAGATCATAAATCCCATACAAATATTAGTATCAAGTAGATATTCCACATAAATACGTTTTATGTAAGTAGAAACAACATTATCAAATTTAATGAGGTATGGTCCTAAATTTTATAATATTCGTTATGTCCAACTCATATAGTCGGGCTTAACCGATCTTATTTTTTAAGTTTTAAATTCAAAACTTCGACAGATTTTCCGCGAATTAATAAAAATAATTAACGGGAACAGATTTTGTACGAATAAATAGTCGTTAGTAAAATCAGAAATTTGAATATATTTTTATAAAAAATTTTCAAATATTCTGAATTTCCTCACATATGATTTTATATTATTATAGCATAAATTTTAGTAAAAATATGTAATTTATAAAAAATAAATGATGAATGACGCGAGAGCACTATTTTCAATACTTTTATTAAAAATATGAAAAATTCATTTATATATAAATATATGTGTACATATGTATATGTGTTTATGTTCCTGACAAAGTAAGTAGTTCTTGTTTTGGTAAAGTAGGGAATAAAAAAGTACTTTAGAATTAGTATTAATGCTTTGGAGGCAAGAAGCACACATTGTTACTTCGACTCCAATGCATGGGGCGAGAATTTTCTACACATACATATGAATATTTATATTAATAATTATGCATGTATGTGTATTTTACTCATTCGTGTTGTTGCTTATTTTATAAGTTGTGCTTTTCAGTATCTTCGCAATCGTTGTTGATAATGGATTAAAATTAAAAAAAGAAAAATCTTAAAAAAAAAAAAAATAAAAAAAAATTTCGTTAAAAAAGTATTAACAAATGAATCATACGCTTGCGCGAAAGCCTTACAAGTTATATAAAACAACAGAGTTAACTCTATTTTTTAATTAAATAAAGTGATTGTTATTTTATTAAATATAAAAGAAAAAATATTAATAAAAACAGAGAAAGAGACTAAATAAATGTTGAAGAAATAAAAACTGCAAAAGGTACATATGTATATAAAAATATATACAAACATATGTATGTAAGTAAATTTAAATACATTATATCTATGTATGTAAATGTGTACAATATACTACGAATATGTTGTTAGCAAATAACTTGGAAAATAAACTTCATTCTTTTGTTTAATGTTTATAGGTGTGTATGTATTCCATAAAGTTTAATTGCTTTTAAAGACAATTTCTAACTTTTACTCTTCATTAGTATGTGGTAAAATTTTAAAGTTTAATAGTTCTTAAATATGTTTTTTTTTTTTTTTTTTTGAGACGGAAATTGTTAAAAAGTCTTATTTGACAAAAAAGCAAAAAGGTAGTATGATGTCGTTTTAAAACAAATACAAGCTTTCGATTATGGCAATTAAGTACATATGTATGTACGTATGTATGTTGTATGTGCAGGAAGCTCAGTGTGTATTGCCGTGGGTATACTTACGTAGTGTACAGAAATGCATTTCTTTTCATTTATTTTTATTCTTAGTAAATCCATAAAAGGAAGTAGATACGCATAATAATAATATATATATATATATATATATATAATATAATATATATACAATATATATATATATATATTTATATAATATATAAATATATATATATATATAGTATATAGTATGATTTTGACATATTATCTTGAAACATAGAAAGAACTTATATATATGGTACTACAAAAAGTGTGCCAAAATAATAAGTCTTATATTTTTAACAGAAACAGTAGGGAACATATGTACACACATAAGTATAATTCATTAATATGTTTGTTTAGAAACAAGTTAAAGGTGTTAACCAATCCTGCTCAACTCATAAACTTACAAAAAATACATAAATACAAGGTCACGCAAAGATATTTTAGCTATCTATAGTAGCATTTTTTAAACAAAATATGTGTTAAGAAACAAAAATTTGGTTATATATACAAAATTAGATCTTTGTTCCGCTAAAAAAAGCCGTACACTATCGTCCTGCAACTGACTGAATTACCTATGTAATTTATATTATTTATTGCTACGTTTAAGATTAACTAATTTAACTATTTTTATTTTTATGTTTATTTGTTTTTTAAGATTGTAAAACCAATTTAATTGCAGCTCTTTATAAAAACCCTAGCAAATGATTTCTTCCTTAGAAAGATATTTACGCAATATCTTCTTTTTTATTAATTAGAAAAAAAATTAATACATATTTGTAAAAATATTATAAATAAAATAATTAAGTTAATTTCATATATGTTGCTTATACCTATGTAATTTGAGAATAAGCCGTAATAATAAATTCAATCTATTGCTAATTGTTGGAAGTCTACACAATGTCGCGTACTAGCTGCCTGGCTGGTCCCATTTAAACCTTGTACAGGTCGCAAGTTTGAAGATATTTTAAATGAAAATTTTTGGGATGATCCATTATTTCACTTAGCCCACAATACAAATCTATAGAATATTTTTACGAAATTTGGTGCAAAGAAGTTCTCTATCATCCTTTGTACCAAATTTTTTGACGATTGGTCCACAATTGACCATAGCTCCCATATAACCCCTTCTTAACACGCAAGAAATGGTAGTATCAAGTTCGACGCAAATAAGTTTAATGAAAGTAGAAACAATATTTAATATGAATTGGTCTACAATTTACCATAGATCC
>MINK01173169.1:26880-44963 GCA_001735545.1 Phormia regina
GTTTATTTTGCAAATAAATTTAAACATTACTGGCAATCGGGAATATAATGATTAAGGCAGGATTTCCTTCAGGTGTTATAGTTTCTTGACCCTTATTCCCTTACCTTATACAAGAGACTAGAAAATAGTAAAAACTGTCCTTAAAAGCTTATTGCGATATTAGACTCTACTAAATTATAACATATCAATGAGATGCAAAATGTTATTTCAACACGAGGGTACAATTTACCCGCCCTTATGCCATTGACAGTGGCAATAACTGCTCCTTAATTTTTACGTTAATTATAACGTTATTACTTATCAAATATTCTTGATATTAAAAATTTCAGAAAGCTCTTAATGTGTGGAATATAACAAGATATAAACCGAGAAAATAAATAAAAAAAANNAAAAAAAATAAATAAACTATATTTAAAGAAGACCAAATAGATTTATAGGAAATTGTTCCCGTTAAAAAATTAGTATGTATTTTGTTGTTTTTCTGAAATTTTTTCAGCAGTTTCAATTTCGTTACCATCTTAATCTACCTCAGGCGCGGATCCACGGGGAGGGAAAAAAGGAAATTTTCCTCCCCAAAATAAAAACGCTTAATGAAAAATCTGTACTAAATAATACAATTTAATGAAATAGTTAAGAAAATCATTCTATTTTCCTCTCCCAAAAGCTAAAGCTGGATCCACGCCTGATCTACTTTGGGTAGATACATTTACGGTGTTGTGAAAAATAATAAGGACACTTAGGCTAAACAATAATATTTTATCAGAAAATAAGTAAAATGAGAGAATTGCTCATAAATAACTGTATTAATTTTCAGGTAATATATTACAAAAACAAGTTCCGTTACAAAAATTATTAGAATTCGTATACATTTAAAGAAATAGGTTACTAAGCAGAGATCAGTTGATTTTGGTTGTGCGAATTTATAAAGACAGTTTGTCGATGAACTAAAAAAGAATAATATCAAAACTTTTTAAAGTTATTTTTTGTGTAGAAAAGGTAAGAAGAGTGATTTTAGTGAAACTTTAAATTCAAACTAAACTTAAAAACAGCAAAATTAATTTTTAAGGAAAAAGTGGGAAAATCTGGAATCATTCGAAGAATGAATCTATTTATCTCATCGAAACAGATAAAAAAAATTATTTAAACATAGAAATTGACACATCAACAATTCGAAAAACATTCATAGTGCTAGAAGTGTACCACTATTGTCGAAGAAGAACGTACAACAAAGGCTAAAATTTTCTGAAGTTCACTTATGCTGGCCTCAAGAAAAATAAAGAAATATTCTATTGTTTGGGGACCATTTTCCCACTATGGTGTTGGGCCACTGTATCATATACAGGGCATTATGTAAGAAACAGATTATGTTGGCATTCCTTATGCCGAAAAAATATGCCATTGCAATGGGTGTTCAAACAGTAAAATGACCCCAAACATACGGCAAAGTGCACCAAGATGTGGTTCGGGAATAACAAAATAAATTTATTAGAATCCGATCGAGAATTTGTAGACTATACTGAAAACTTAAGTTGGAGGAAAGTGAATTGCGATCAGCTTTGGGAATTAATTCAGGCTCCGTGGAATGATAATCCGATTTCAGTCTCTCAAAACATTGTTCACTTTTTGCCCCGATGATGCCTAGCAGTTTTAAAAAACCACGGAGCCTTAACAAACTATTAACACAAGAAAGCAATATTAGAACAGTATTAATTGTGAATCTCTACTTTTTTTTTTTTTTGTTAATGGTATCGTATTATTTAGATGAAAACACGAAATATCCTTATTTTTTTGAATTTAAATAAAAACAACAATTTTAAAAAACATGGAACTCGTTTTTGTTATATGTTACCTAAAAATAAGTGCAGTTGTTTCTTACATACATACATACATACATACATACATACATACATACATACATACATACATACACATATATGATCATACAAACATTCATATCTACTTCAAATACTTGTATTTGACATTTGACTTAATATTAATTAAATATAATTACTCATCACAATACAAAAACAACAAAAACATACAATTGATTAAAAGATTGATACACATATGCTATAAATATGCATATACATTAGACTACAACAAAAATTTATCGACTTTTATTTTGTGTGTTATATTATTGAAATCATTTATGTGCAGAAAATAAATATTTTTTAAACTATTATTGCATATTATGCTTTTAACAATCTTTCCTGTAATATTGTCTATAAATCTGTATAGTTTTATAAGACTTTCAAAAAATATAGTTTTCGATCGTTGGATGAAAGTTATATCCACTATCAGAAAAATTAATCCTTTTAGTATTCTCAATATATTCTTTTCAGGATAGTAAACTAATTTACAAAAACAAATTGCATTAATAATGTCGAAAAAGTTTTTTAAATGACAAATTTAATTTCGATTTTTCGAAAAATATGAAGAATTCTATTCCTAAATATTACCATTTCGTTGCTTCAAAATACCTATTATCGATACGATACGATAAGAAATGCTACACAATCTTTGCCCAATACGAATATGAACATATGTTTAGAAGAACATTTTTTATTCTAAGCAAAACGAATTCGAATTGCTTTCGTATTATTTGCTTGTAGGGTTCAAGTTAATTTACTTATATTAACTAAAATTTTGATAATGATATTAAGAGAAATAGGTAATTTTAGGGGTGTTTTGAAAATGGTCCAGCTAACGTAAATTTGAATATTGAGATGTAATATTTTTTGAATTAAATAAAAGCAGACTAATCTCCATTTCTAGAGATGAATATACTGTATATAAATAATTACTTATAACTCAAAAACTTAACAATTAAATGAGTCACCAAATGAGTTGCAAACTTTTTAATTTTAAAAGAAATTCTGATAAAAGTATTTTTAAATTTCTTCTACATGCTACACATGTATGTATGTATGTATGTATGTATGTATGTATGTATGTATGTATGTATGTACATAGACAATTTACAATAAATTAAAACCATGTACATATGTATACAAATAACTGCATACTTATACATACATAAATACATATATGTACGTATGTGTATGTTAAAATAAAAACAATTAAACACTACAACAACAAAACTAAAATGTTTAACACTTCTTTTTACAGATCCCACAACAAGTAGCGCGGCGGGAGGCCCCTAAATAAAACAACAATGAATGAATGAAATCTTAAATTATTTTATATGTCTGTTCTTCAATTGATGTCTGTTGGTCTGTTAGTTAATATCATCCAACATGCCATTCGACAAAAATATATATTTTTTGTTTAAATTGTTAAGTGAATTAAAATTTTAACAAATATTTTCGAGTTTATTACCGGGTACAAGTGATCCAATTGATATCGTTTAAATAGCAAAATAATATTTATTTTAAAATTTAAATAAACGTGTGAAAAAACATTAACATATTTATAAATACACACAGATACATTTTGTGCAAGTGTATAAAAAAATTATAATAATATATAAATATATATATATATTTTTTTTTTTTGGTTAAATATAATTAAATATTTTAGCTAAATGTAGTTTATTTAACATGTTAATGTTAATTATAGGTGATATACCATAAATAAGTTTAAAAGTACTTAATGATATAAAACAATAACAATAATAAATTTAAAAAGAAAAAACACATATTAATACATAAATATATAAAGTATTTAAAATAAACCACAATGGATTTGGATATAATTCAATCGACCAAAGAAGGTGAAATCACGCAATTTTTATGCGGTAAGTCTGATATTTAATCGCTTTTATAGTTAAAAATATCTATATATATATATATATATATATATATATATATATNTANATTTTGTTTAAAAAATATTATTTATTGGGCCATTCTTGAATAAAAAATTAGGCCTTTTTTGAAAATAATTAAATTCTCTTGACACAACCTATAATGAAAACAAAGATTTACACCGTCAAGCAGTACCGAATATACAAATCTTTCTAATTAGTATATAGTACACATTTTTCATTGTTTAATTAAATGTAATGAAAAAACTTAAAAAAAAAAACAATAATATGACACTATTCCTCAAATAATGAGATCATTTACTAGTAGTCATATATTGTATGAGATTTCCTAAATTCATACACAACTAAATGGTGTTTTTTTTTTATGACGTCATAACTCAAGCAATATCATATTATTTCGTCTAATATGTTTTAAGGGAAAAATATTTTAGAATTTTCAGAGTATCTACTGGAAATTGTAGATCTGGTGCAGAGAATATTTTCTAGGTCTTTTCGAAATCGCTAAAGATGTTTTTCTAATTTTGAGTTTTACATTTATTTTTGCAAAAATTTCGATTATATTATATATAATATATTTTTTGTAATAAAAATATTAAAAAATGATTTTACAAAGTTATTTCAAAATTCGATTTTATATTTATTGTTAAACTTTGGGCATTTTGGATTTTTTTTATTATGTGTGGAAATAAAAAATTTTAACATCAATTTTTTAAAAAAAATATATATCCTGTCTAGAGTAGAGTGGGCTAGTTTTAGTATTTATTACTGATGTGTAAAGAAAAAATCATATAGAACATAATTATAAAAAATTAAATAATTACTCTTAATGTTGCCAAATGATTTTAAAATTTTTTCTTTAAGAAAGTATAAAATCTTGTTATTCTAGAAGAACTTTAAAAATAGTAGCAAATATTATGAAAACCCTACAAGAGCCAAGTTTATCTTTATTAAATCTTTTGATGTGCAATTTTTATTAGATGGATAAGAAAGTAGAAGATCTATAAAGTTTTTATTATTTATTGGCCTAAATGATTACATAATATATGTATATATGTAATATATGTACATAATATATGTATATAAAGCGTAACCCGGTGCGCTTCGCTATCCCCTAATTGGGAATATCAAACATGTGCTACCCAGTTCTTACATAACCTTAAACGACCACCGTTACTGGTGCTATTTGTGTATCAAAATTCTTAAAAATCGATACGGCCGTTTGGGAGTTACAAAAAATGGGCGTGGCATCCAATCCAGTTCATACATAGCCTGTAATGATTATAAATGAAAACATACAAATAAAACTACTCTCTATTGCTCGATTATGTATACTAACTGTATATTTCATTATAATAAAATATAAAAATAAATGGCTGTTTCCAGTATCCAATAAAATAAAAATGTTTAAAAAATCATTCAAATTTAATGAGAAATCTCGGGTATTATAAGGCAACAAATAAAAATAATTGAAATTTTAAAAAATGACTAGATTATAATGTTAATAAAAATGCCACACCCATTTTGTAAACAATTAATTCTTTAAAAATTCAAGTGAAATTTGAAACAAATTTTTGAAGAAAACTCATTCATTAAAAACCTAATTTAGAATATTATTAATTCTAACATAATGTTTTCCCTTTTTGCTTTTGGGTTATCTACAAAATATAAAATACACATCTGCTCAAAATAATAGAAACCATTTAAATGACGGTAACACTGAAAGTTTCCTCGCAAACCTTATGAATACTTCATATTGTTAAAAGTTCTATCTGGCAATATCATTTAAATAAAAAATCTGGCAACTATTTGCTTTCATGTTGATTTAAAAAAACGAATTTATTTGAATTGCAAAAAATTGATTGTTCATAAAAATAGATACACATCAGTTATATGTAATTTGTTTATATTAAATTTCTTTTTTGTGCAATTTTTTGTTTCCTTTTACGTGAAACGGTAAGTATTATAATTTAAATTTTAGCAGCAATTGTATAAAAAATTGGACTCTTTTGAAGAAAATGGGACGAAATCATCATTGTACCGAAGATGAGAAAAAAATTGTTGAAACGATGAGAAATCAAGGAAAATCGTTACGAGAAATAGCAAAGAGCATAGGAAGATCTTTACATTTTGTCCAAAATGCTTTATCTAAAAAACAAAAAAGAGAAACTCGCGGTAGCCCAAAGAAGACAAGTCCAGAAACAGATAGGTGTATCGTTCTAATGATTAAAAAAGAGCCTTTTATATAATCGAAAGCCATTTCTGCGGAGCTTTGTAATGAAATCAGTCCGCAAACAGTTCGTCGTCGTCTTTTACAAGCTAAATTGCCAGAAAAGTGCCACTAATGCGCCAAAAAAATATCAAGATTAGATTAGAATTTGCTAAACAGCACATACAATGGTCCGGGTGTGAAGGCGAAAAAAATGGAGAAATATTTTATGGAGCGATAAAACAAAAATTAATTTGTTTGGAAACGACTGCCAAAGAAATGTACGCCGACCAAAAGGAAAAGTGTTCCATGTTAAATTTACAAAAAAGACGGTAAAACATGGCGGGGGAAACATAATGGTTTGGGGTTGCTTCATGGAATGGTGTTGGTCTGATATTTCGTATAGAAAATACAATGAACGCTAGTGGGTATAGAGGCATATTTGAAAACGTAATGCTTCCATATTCATCGGAAAATATGCCATTAATATGTACATTCTAGCAGGACAACGACCCAAAACATAGTTCTTGAAGAATAACGTACGTGTTTTAAGCTGGTCCAGCCAATCCCCTGATTTGAACCCAATAGAAAACTTGTGGAGTGAATTAAAGAAGGAGGTTTTCAAAAACAAAGATGATTTATGGGAGAAAACGCAAAAAATATGATACGAGATTCCATTGGAGAAGTGTCAGAACTTGATATCCAGTATGCCCAGTCGAGTGGAGAAAGTTTTACAAAACAAAGGTGGATATACTGGATATTAGCTTTACTTTAATACTAAACTAATTCTTTAAGAAAAAAATTTATTAGCTTTGGTTTAATAAGAATTTTTTTAAAATGTATCCATTAATATGAGCACCAAATTTTCCGAAATTTTATAATTTTAATTTACTTTATAATATTTATTATTAATAATGAAATATTTTGTTTTTGTTTTTTACTTTCCTTTCAACTTTAAATAAAAATCGACTGAATTTTTTTTATAATTTTACAATATACTTAATTTTTCATCATTTTAAAAAAATACATTAAGGTGTATCTATTATTTTGAGCAGATGTGTTTATATATTTTTTTAAGGCAAAACGGACTATCTGTAAGTTTTTGTTTGATTTTGAAAATACAAATGGATAAATAATGCAAATTTTCAGTACTATTTGAAATTTTTAAAATCTGAATATTTCTCATAAAAATTATGTTATCTCAATGCAATCTGAAGTAAAAATCTGTTGAAATTAGATTTTTAACCTTTTTTGGATTCTTATAGACCATATTTTTTTAAGCAGACGTCAAATTCTAGATGTCACTTCTGGTATCTCGGATACATCCCTCCCAATTTTCATTTATTTTCATATGTCATTGATAGCCCTTTATAGACATATTAATTTTTTTTTTAATAATTTTCTGTATAAATAATAAAGTTAAAAAGGTATAAAATACATCTTAAGTTTAAAGCAATTTCCTTTAAAAAAATATATATGTATATTTTTTTTATTTTCATTTCAGTACATTTTAAATTTTGTTAAATGAAATTGCTTTAAACTTAATAATAATAAATTTTGCATTTCTGGAAACTCGCTCTAATGTTTACTATGGTGCCTTCGGTTAATTGTGAATAAATTATTATTTATGAACAAAATTTTAATTAAAAAAAAAAAATCTATTTTCAAATTACTTTTTCATTAGTAGTTTTTTTATTTTTGTAGAATATGAATTATATTCAATAGTTATATATAAAAAATATATATATATATATATTATATATATGTACGTATTTATGTTTAACTTTTTTCAGATGTTCGAGATTATTTTAAAGCCTCGTTAGCAACTTCTGAATATGAAAATACGTCTAATATGTTCTATTTGACGGCTTCAGAAGCGACTGAACAACTTTTAAATCGCTGTGAATGTCTACTAAATCGATTGAATAATAAAAATCAAAAATTACCAAACGGCAATAATACATTTATGTCCTTACAAAGTAATCGCGATAAAGACATAGATCAAAGCCCTATTTCAACAGGGGTTCAACGGAACATCAAACCGATGGATCACGAGGATGTTTCGTATCTTGATATGTCGGCTAATCGTTATAATAAAATTGGTACATCTAGTAAGTATTTGAATAAATTTTTACTTTTATTTGAGATGAATTTTTTTAATGATGTATGGTAAATTTTCCCTTTTGTAGAATCTCCAGTGAAAAAAATGTTAGACTTTAATAGTTCAGCAGATAGTGATAAAACATTTCGATGTTCTACACTTGTCGTAAGACAGAATAAGAGTTTCTTGCATCGTTTACACGATACTATGACAACAACTACCGACGATGAAGCTGACGCTGAAGAGGACGAAGAAAACGAAAATAATGAAATTAATAACTTTGATGATGATCCACAAATATATGATATCTGTCAGGTTACCACTCAGGGATCAGATGGTGAGGAAGATGAAATTGGTCTTGAGGAGACACAAAAAGCCATAACATCAGATACTCATTTTTCACTGCCTAACATTGATTGTCCCTACATGGATTTGCCAGCCGGACATTTGGCTATAAAAAAGTCAACAAAATACGGCCAACTAATGAGAATTGAGAAAAGACTGTTTTTTGATCAAAGTAAAAAGTATTATTGTGGCATTTTAAGTGATTGGTTACTTTGCTATGCCGACGGACCAACTTCGAATAAACCGACAATAAGTCTGTATTTAAAAATACCCAGTATCGAAATAGAACATTTTGGCGAAGGAAAACGTCGAGATGTATGTTTTCAGATAACAACTTGTGATCCCAATAGGAGATTTGTATTTCAAGCTATAAATGAAATAGATGCCAAAGAATGGATTCATGCTATTGAATCAGCAATAAGGAGTGATATCTCTGCTGCTTTAGAAGTAAGAAGTTCAACTGCACGAAAGCTTCCTACGCCCCCAGTAATGAAGAAAATGACATTTTTAAGTACTTTTCAGAGAGGCAACGAAATGCAGACTAGTATTTCATCAAATGATTGTATCTATGAGGAACCTTCCCCCCAAAAACAATATGTAACTGAAAAACTTCCAGATCTACCGCATAAGCAATATAATTCTTTATCAATGGCTAATAAATTTGAATATGATGTCCCTAAATGTCCACCACAACCATTAAACTATAATACAGATAATAATGTCACATTAATAAATCCCTATGAAAGTAATGTTACCAATGTGCCGGATAAATCACACTCAGATTCCAATTTTCTGCCGACATCAACAACATCGACGACACCACAAAAGTTGTGTTTAAAAATGGAGGAAAATCTTGATTTTCAAGCCAAGGTTAAGGATGTTCACAGCAAATTAACTAGTCAATTATCAGGTGGTCCCAAGAAATCTCTTAAAAAATCGTTATCTTCAACATCTGAAGCAGAATCCCTTACTTCACCCAATTTAATGTTCCCATCACCCACATCACCTTTACCAGTCGAGACAGATTTTAAAAAACAAAAGAAAACACCTCCGAATAGCCCACAAAAAATGTCCAACGAAAAGTCGTCATTTGCGAGAAATTGGTTTCTAAATAGACTAAATAAAACCACTTCTTCCACTAGGTCCAACACATCATCACCTTCAAATTCTCCTTCGAAATGTAAACACAGCGAAAAAGAAAATTTACTCAACACTTCATCGAATGTCTGTGATGGTTATGATATGATGCCTACTTCTAACCTATGCAGTAATCCAGTCTCTCCCATATTAAAGTCTTCCTCTCCCAATACTAGTGGAACAAGTAAGGTGAACATGATTATTAATCAGTTGGAGGCCAGTGGACATTTGGCATCAATGTTTAGCGTGGATGCCGTTGCCTCATTTAGTTCGTTTTCTGAAAATGACTGTAATAACTATGAACCTATTATGACGGTTTCGGTTTCGACGCCACCCTCCAGGCTCCTGAAAAAAGTTTAATTTCCACATAGATTTAAGATTAATAATTAAGTTTTAACAAGTTCAATGTACAAATGCAGTTTTGAAGTAATTTATTTTGAAATAAAATTGTACACACACAGTAATTAAATAGAACATGTATTTTTGTTGCATTTGATTACTTTTTATATTTATTGATAAGGTGGTAATTTCATAACATTTCGATCCAAAATTACAATTTTAATAATTCTGTATCATCAATTTTTCGAAAATTTGATGTCTAGCCAAGACTAGCCATATCACTTACGGTTCGTATTTTATGAACGTCTAAAGTGAGACTTAATGTTAAATAAGTTTCAAATATCCTTTGAAATTTAAAAGTGGTCTTATTATTTTACTTAAGTTTAATATAAAAACAAATAGAAAATGATAAAAAAACAAGCAAGATTGTGATTATGTTTGGGCATTACATTATTCATTAAGAGAGGGACCTTACCATCCTTATGAAATTTATTCCAATGGTTTATGCATATATGAGCTATATATTTACTATTGTTAGTTATGGATCGAACATTATGAAAATTAGATCTTTGCTTTTGTAAAACTTTAAAATTTATTTTATTTCAATATTATTATTTACGCAACTCTAATCGATTGTCGGCAATGATAATTATATGGAAATTATGTTCAACGAGCTAAACTCGGTGCGCCACGCTATCCCTTATTAGGATGTAATAAATATATTCTACGGGCATGATATCCAATCGAAATGAATGTTTTGGGAACTATTTTTTCCTAGTTCCAAATCGCAAATTCTTTTCAACATAACTTATTTTAATATAACTAAAGAATAAAAAATAAAATATAGTTATTCTGCAGTTCAGCTATCACTGACACCAATTGTTAAAACACTCTTTTCAATAGTTGAATATAACATTTATTTTTCGTTTTATTTTTATTATTATTATTATTTTTTATTTTTTTTCTTTAGTTAATATCGTATTTTGGTGTAAAATATTTTTGAAATTCATGTTAGAAATAAAAAAATAAAATAAACAATTTATATATTTATAAACATTTAAACAACAACAATAAAAAAGAAATTACTGCATGTTAATAATGTATGTTAATAATGAATTAATACATTTTATATATTTAAATGTTATTGTTTCTGCTTAGCTAAATCTGTATATGTTTATTATTATGGTTCTTAAGCTTGATTTTCTTGATGTATTATCACAACAAAAGTTTTGTAGGTCGCTTTAAAGAGTAATATTTTTAAATGGAACATATAAAAATGTATCTTGATATAATCGTGTGTAAGAATAAAGTAATACATTCATTATATTTTAGAAAGCAGTTTCTAGTTAATGTTTATGAATTTATATTGTTTATGTAATATGTATGCGCGCATTTATTGTTTAATATGATTAAACATTACGATGAGATTCTATCGCTTCAAGCAATGTTTCACGGCGTTTTCTCAAGGGCATCATTATAAGTTTATGCTGTTGTTCACTTGAATTAAAGAGACCCAAAACTTTTTTGCTTTCTTTTTTCAACAAAATCTCTATACCACGTTCTGTACTGCTAACTCGTTCAATTTCTGACCATAAATAGGTCCATTGTACCTGGAAAGTAAAGAATAATTAAAAACGAATTATATTCAATGTTATAAATAACTGATTGTCTATACATACACTCCATGAACCAAACATATCATTACGGGTAACATAAATAATACGATGATTCGAAACAACAACGTATTCCTGTTTCATTATAATTTCTTCACAGTGAACAAAGTTATCCGTACTTGCATATTTGCCTTTGTCAATTTCCCTACAAGTAACATTATTAATATTTGTATATTCTATATATGTATATTTGTACTTACTTGAGTAATTGATTTCCCTTAGCTTCGTCTAAGCAATAAGCTCGCAATATCTTATCTTCATGTATAAAACGTGGAGGTCTTAAACGTCTGGTTTCACTTTGCAATTCAGTGGCACGTTTAACGGAATCAAAAGTACCATGGGCAAAGTCAACAATACCTGCAGTAGGTCTTGTCACCAAGCCTATAGTTCCCTTGCCGAGGCCTTTGAAAAAACCTTCAACACCTTCTTCTTTGGCTCCAGAAATAGGCTTTGTTACACAGCCAGTAACACCGTCAACAAAGCCCTAATCAAATAATAAAACACAATTTTCAATACATTTTTATAAAATTCTTCATGCACTTTATCTTTTAGCTTACCATCACTAAGCCTTTGCCACTACGAGCCATTCCTTCTTGGAAAGTTTTTGGTTTAGCATTCAGATTTTGTCGACGTTTCTTTTGGTAGTCTTCGTCAAAAGTAAGAACAGCCAATCCTTTGCCCATAGCTCCGGTTATCCTTAAAATAATATATTTACATTAAAATATTACAAAGTTAAACCTATGTACAGTACTACGATAACACCATCGTATTTAAATACAAAAAAGATTAGAATGTTTATTTTTGGAATACATTATTTTTCACTTTAAAAACGAACGTATGAGTATACTTACTTTGATACTGCACCAGCAGCTCCGCCAACTGTGTGACCTACTAATGATTTTACACCTAAAACTAAACCTTCCGCAAATTCTCCAGGTCCCTGTATAGCTCCCTATCAAAAAACCAAACATTCAATTATAAAGTAATAATTGATAAATATTATTGTTTGACACTTACTTGGAATGGTTCGTAAAATAGATCTTCAACACCCTTCTTAATGCCAATAACCAAACCATAAGGATTACCTAAAACATCCAAGCCCAAAACTAGGACATATATTTGTTTTAACGCTTGTCCTGTATAATGCGAAGTAATTTCTGATATTAATTGCTCTTGAGTAAAGAAACGATATTCTCTCTCAAAATAAGCCAAACGTATAACGACATCATTAACATCAGTCAGAGTAACACCAACACCTTGAACTAACTTTGAAAGGATACCAGGAAGCACTGAAGTATCAACACCTGCCATTGAGAAACTCACATGAACTTTCATGGGGCCCAAGTGCAAATTATCATAGAAATTCTTTTGTTGCTGTTGAGATTGTATTTGTACCAAATCCGACAAAGGACGTACAATGGTATCGACATCATCTTTAAAGAGTTTAGCTTCTCGTTCATCATCTACAGTGTTGGTGAAAAGTTCCGCTATAGCCATTAGGAATACAAGATCCACTTTGAAATGGAATTCTTGCATTAGCATTTTGGCGTATTTGTATTGTTTGACAGTCGAGTGAGGTACAACTCTCTCAACAATACTGACTTCTATAATGGGTTTAAAATGAATAGTTTTGGCCAGAGTTTTTGGAGGAGGAATTGGTGCTAAAACAACGGGAAATATGCAATCAGTAAGTTGGTTGTCCAGTTGGATGCGATTAATTTTAGCATGTATTTGTGATTGGAAAGGCGAAGAATTTAGAGCAATCCAAACACCGGGTTGGAAATAACGTTTAATATCACGTGCAACATTGTTCTTAATCATTTTGGAAGTATCGAAATTAACCTAATTTATAAAATACATTTGTAATTTTTAACATCTTATAAAATTTCAAATATACCAAACCTGATGTTTTCCCTCTAACATATAACATTTATCTGTTATACCATGTACTCCTTTATCAACTAAATACTCTTGATAAAGTGCTTCCATTAAGGCAGTATCATGGAAACTTAATTGTTTATAACGCTTTTTATTTTCTTTTTTATACTCCCAAATAACACCTACATTTATAAAAACAAAAATGATTTCCTTCTTATTACATTTAAAGTATAAAAATAAAAAATAACCAACCTGAACTGGTTATACCCAAATACAGGATATCTATACCGGTCTCATTGTTAATTAATGACAAACCAATGCCATGAATTTTCACCTCAATCGATTGTGTAATACTCTGCAGAGCTGTTGAACTCTCTGATTTAGTTACAATATCTTCACATTCTGTAAATAATATTACTCTCTGTAGACCATCCAAAAATGAGACCCAATACACTTTGGTATTATCCTCCAACCTGCGAAATGTAAAATACGATAAAGAAAAACCACATATACATGTACAAGTATATATTTTAAACACACTACTTACTTTATATTACCAATACCATCACGCCTCAAGTCGCTTTCGACAGCATTTTCGCCAAATACTAATAATCTTTCTCCCGCAGGATTACTCCAAGTGTAAAGCACCTGTTGACGCTGCTGCAAAACCATTTTATTGTCCACACCCTTTTCATGATAATAAATTGGTTTTTTAGTGTGATTAATTAGCAGACCGGGAGCATCGCCAGGATTATACTCAGTAAATGTGATATATATGCCGCCTTCTGTAGTTTGTATATCTACATTTATACCACCATTCTATAATTCATTCAACAAAACATTGTCTTAATTAACCACTTACTTTAAACCTGAAATTGATTACCTTATTTGTATTAAGCTGTAGTAAGTTACATATGGGTTCTGAATATTTAAAAGGTACAGTTGTTTGACCATCTACTTTAGCCACCATCATATGATCAGAATCGTTCTTTGGCCACAATGGGAAACAACCATTAGGCAATAACTGTAAACATTACCCAAAAAAAGCTATATTTTTTAACTTTTAAAAATAAATTAAAAAATGGAATAAGTTACCTTTGTCCAGGGATCTCCAGGTCGGGAGTTCTCTTGAACTTCAATAACATAACTACATTTATTTGTTATTGTGTAATAGGGAATAAATGTAATTTGTTTCGTCAAAGAATTTTGCGTTAAATGATTGTGCACACCAATCTAAAAAATATTAAATACAAGAAACCAAAAATATATAAATTTTAAATATAAAATAAAAAAATAATTGATTTCTTCTACCTGATAGATTTTTTCATTGGCCTTACATGCCACGGAACCAGTTGAACCCGCCACATCCAAAGGTATTTTATTACTCCATTCCCCATTATCAACTCTAATTGAACAACTCTTTTTATCAAACAGATACTTGTCACGCAATGAAAATAGTATGGGCCCATTATATTCAGGAGGATGGTATAATACTTCAACTGTTTCGCTATCCGTTTTGTAGCTTAACATTTCTCCGGTTTTATTTATTAACCAGAATGGTGAAAACAAAGTTATCAATAAACTTCCATTACGATCTTCAAACCTATTCCATTATGAATAAAATTTGTTGTTAGTTTTTTGAACAAAAGAAAATGTGGTGTTTTTTCCTGTAAACCTACTTGACACATAAATCCATGCTCATTTTAACATCCGAATCATAAGAATTAAACTTCCAATTAGTAACATCTGGATGATTTTCCGAAATTTCTGTAGTGCACGACCAATCACGTTCTAAATACTGAATCATCTGAAATCATATAACGAAAATTTATTAAAATAAAAACTGTGTTTTTTTTTCTTTTATTTATTCCTTTCGCTCTTAGTCCTATAGTAATTTAGAAAAACTTAAACAAAAAATTGCAAATTTTAGAATATATACATATATTTACTTGTTACAGCGAATAATATAATAAAAACTTGAGTTATATCTACGTTGACCATATTTTTTTTCAGCAAAATATAGAACAGGAGAAAATAAAATACACTAACCACCATTTTCTAAATCAGGCCATTTTAACCGTCAAAATTTCAATTGTCAATAAAGTTTTAAACATTTTTATATTGATTGTTAGAAAAATAAAAATTTATTAATTTAATAAAGTACAAAAAGATGCAGCAATAAATACATAAATACTAAAAAACATAACAAATAAACAATCTTATTTGTACTTCAAAATATGAGCGTTTTAAAAACCATTTTTAATATTACAAAATTCACAAGAAAAAACCTAATAAAATTAATTTGTAATTCAAAAAAGCACAAGAACAAAAAAAAAACACACAATGGACAATGGACAAATTATCAATATTATAACAAAATGTTCAACCCAAACAAAACTCTACCTATATATCCAAACGATGCTTCTAGACGTGATATTCAAATATTCAGTCGTCTAAGATTACCCATCAACATATTTTTAATAATTAAACACCGAGCCAATGCTAGCTATGCAAGAATAACATTCCCATCAACCATTAATATTAACCATTTAATATTCAATTGTCCCTTCATTCAACAAGCGCAAATTAACTTATTTGGAACAGTATGCTAACCAGATCTATTAAAATCTATAAATATAGACAATATAAAAGCTGTACATCTACTCATGAAACATTGTGAAATATATAATCTCATATAAAAAATGTAATATATAGGTCAAAAACCTCTGTTGTTAGCACCTAATTCATGCCTTTGTATTCATAATTAATTATGTCTATAAATTTTATAAATAAATAAATAAATAAATAATAAAAAAAAATTAAAAATATTTAATTATAATATTTTTCAGAGGAATAAATTTGCTTTATTAAGTTTTCATTTTGTTTTAAATATTCTTTAAATTCTGTACAATTTTGTTCATAATTTAATTTTGTGATTAAAATTGCTTTAATAGTTTCTATTTTTATTTGAACAAAATATAAACAAAATTCTATAATTTTAAGAATATTGAAAATTTCTACCCAACGTTCTTCGGTAGATGTTTGATCGTTATTGCATTCGTTTATTTTTTCTAAACTAGTATAGTTTTTAATAAGTGAAAATTCTTCAAATAAATTAGAATCATTAATTTTATTCTGTCCTTTTTCCATTATAAAAAAAAAAAAACAAATTGTTTAGACTTCATGAAGAACCCATTTTAATAGTACAACTTCTTGATATTCAAAATCCCATTGTTTTTAATATTCAATACAATTTATATAAAAATAAGCTGATTTTTTTTTTTTTTTAATTCATTAATGTCTATTAAATTTTTCTCATGTAACTCATTCAATATTTTTTTACTGCTAAAGGTAAAAATATTTCAGCTTTGGCTTGGCAAGTTAAAAAAAAAATTGTATTACCTACATTTGCATCAGAAAATCTATGTATTTCTTTACGTCTGGTTATTGTAGTTATATCGTTCATTAACGAATCGATGCAATTGAACGAATTTTTGCGTTATTTTTATAATTCTTTAAAAAAAAAATGTTGCTACTTTAATTTATATAATTATTTTTTAATAAGGTATACATTCGAGTTGTGAATAGATTCAATTAAACGAATCAGTAAAATGAACGATGTTGATTCGTTCTTTATTTACGGTTCATATCATCTTTTTTGTTTTAGAAAAAAATTTGTTGCATTAATTTATGCATTTATTTTCTTAATAAGGTATTTTTTTATTAAACTTTCATAAATCATTTTTAAAATCAATTTAAATTTATTTTTATACATTAATTTTTGCTAATAAAGTTTTTAAGAAACAAATGAAACAATGTTTCAGTTTTATCGTTTAGACTATGTTTCATTTGTTGTCTATACACTTACACACTCATCGTTCACTCATCAACGTTAGAAAATGAGCGCTGCAGATTTTAATTATAACACTATTTTTTTTTTTTGTTTTAAATTGTGAATTATCAATTAGTATACTTCTGTGCACACAGATGCATAGTGTGCGATTTTCGTATTGCCCAGGTAGAAGAGAATACTAAACTTTTACATTCTCTTTAACTCTCTCGTCTACAAAGTCAGAATTGCTGCAAGAAAAATTGCTGTATGCGAACCCCGTCATTCTGAGTGATCAAAAGTTTATATTTTTTTAATTAAGAAAGCTTTGAATTTTAATTAAATTTCACACAAACCGCTTGTTTCAAGAAAAAATGGGCGTAATAGGACAACTGTCACGCCTAATGTTGAGGAGAATGTGTCTGAATGTTTTTTTTTTTATAAAATAATATGACTTCTACACAAATCTTAATTAATATTAAACCTTTTAACTCAAAAAAATGAGGTTGTTACATTTGACCTCTTAGTTTTTGTTGGTTATCGTATGATCCAAATAAATTAACCTGATATTGATATTATATGAATCAAATGTAAATGTATTGTATTTGAGTTCCCTCTACATATTTTTCTTGCAGAATGGTTGTAAACGTTGTTCAATACTAATTTTTTATCTCCTACTCATCTTCGGATAATTTATCAATTGGAACAATTACCTTTTTCGTGATATTAAATTGATAGTTTGATATTCTTCCCGCTAACATCCATTTTAAATTTCATTAACTAAATAG
>MINK01173172.1:0-14835 GCA_001735545.1 Phormia regina
TCCCAACTATATTTCAACTTTTTTATATTCCTCAGTCCCAATCAGATTTTGGTTAATTATAAAATAAATTATTTATTTTAAATCCTCAGGCTAATTTTAAAAATAATATTTGATTAGTTTTAATCAACTTTTAATTCTATTGTTTTTTTTTTTAATTACAGAACAATATTAAATTCTACTATGTAACACAACTGTCCTGCCAACTAAACTATAGTTGGAATATTTTACTCCTACATGGTGAAATATTTTCGATCATATTAAGCTGCTTAAAATAGAAAAAATCATGCCAAATTCAACGAAAAGGAAAAGAAGCTCAATTAGCAGTGGCAATATTCGTCCAAACATACACCCAAAATTTTATAACATAAACCTGGAGCTGGGGGTGGGGATGTGATATATGGTAAGTGCAAGTATATTAAAGAGTATATTATGATCGAATGCTAATAAAGTTGTCGTCTATCGTTTTTATTTAAATACATATGTATGTGTGTATATATATGTATATATATTTGTAACGATATTGTACTCATAGTCAAACAGTAATCATTTTATTATTTTTTTTTGTACTGTGTTTTTATAATGTAATGATGACAATGATGGAGAAAATAACGCCAAAATCAACCATGTTGAGATTGTGCATACACATACATACATACATGTTTAGTATGTATATTGAGTTGTATATGATGTGTATAGTAATGTGTAAGGCAATTTGTATGTTTGTTTATAAGTGTATGAGTATTATTAGACTATTGGTTATATGTAGATGGCGCCAACTTGCATAATTCAATTACATCCGATGTAGACTCATAAAACTAAATCAAAGGAAAACAAAGCGTCACGCTTCATTTAGTTAATGCTCCCGCATTGTTTTGTTGGCTGACAAGCCGACAGCACTACAGGATGCTATTTGCTAACAAATACATACATATATAACAGCTACAGTAACAACATAATATGAAAATGCAAAATATATACAACAACTGATAACTAAATTGTTGGAAACCACTTACCAAATATCACCAACTACATCTATATACTTACAACTTACAACACCACCTCCAACAATTTTAGAATAAACTTGTATTTTATTTATAACAAAAACTATCTGTGAAAAATGAAAAAAAAAAACAACAAAAATCAGGAGGCGTATAACATTTTAAAAGCATAAAACTATATTTAAGCTTGAAAAGAAAACAAGCATTGAAAGTAAAAAGTCTTGAAGAAATAAAAACGAATCTCATCATCTCACATGCAACTTTTTCAATGGCGTTAAGTTGTGGCAAACTTGTCGTCATAGTCGTCTCTATAGTTTACAAAGCACCCAATGACAAGACCTACAACAGCATTATCGCCAAAGTCAGAGTCAACAACTTTTCTTAGTGCTATAGCAACAATAGCAAAACTTTGTGGTTTAGTTTTCTGAACTTTTATTATAATACATATATTTTTTAGCTTGTCTCTTAGTCGTCTCTTTAGCCATTTTCAATGCGGTTAAATCATGAAAAGAAGTAAACGCAACGTTACACACATAGACACCCATACACAAAATCTGAAACTGAAAACTGACTTCTATTACCTCTCATACCATTCGAGTCAAACCCACCCATCCTTTAAAAGAGCTGTATGATTTTATCTTTATTTCTTATATGACTATGAGATTTTCATTTAGTAAGTATCCCAGTAAACTTTTTACAAAAAAAAAATCGTTTATTATTAATTTAATAATTTTTAAAGAACGTTACTGGACTATGTATTAGTATAAAATCATTTGAAGGCTGTAGAATGGGAACTACATATTTTCATTATTTATGTCTTATTTTATTAATGAAAACAAAAATATAAATTTTATTATTTTTTAAGGTAAAATTTTTTCTTTAGGGTTTTGAATTTTTTGATTGATTTTCATTTAAAAATAATTAAATAATTTTTTGGTTTTGAATTGCTAATATTTTTATATTAATCAATAGCTTATCTAGTGATACACTCTTAAGTCGACCAGTAAAAAGTATTTGTCCTAAAACTGTAACTAAACAATTTAGTAGATAGAAAATATATTATAAAACTATTTTTTTTAAACGATTTTTTGGATTTCAAGTTTTATACATAAAATTTTTCAATTAAAATCTATTAAATGACACTAGAGCAGAAAAGAAATTTATTAATTTAAAAGATTTAAATTCGTTACAATTCGAAGCAAAGGATCTAGCAACAATAAACATTTTTAAGGAATTACATTTTCACCACTTCCAAAGTACTAATATGTGTATATGTTTTCATGATCTTAACAAGTAATATCGAAAGATTCAAAAAATATTTTTACAAATAATTAATTTTATTCAAAAATTTATAAGTTTATAAACAAATTAAATTTAATTTCCCATCAGTGATAAAAAGAAAAACTTAAAGAATTAGTTTTGTATAATATCATGGACATGACTTCCTATTCAGAAAATAGTTATTAAAAACGAGAACAGTTTTCCATGTCAAGCCTATATTAGATTCACTGGAAATTATACGAATTTGCAGTACTTCTAAATTAAAAGATCAGGATCTTATTGTTTTCATTGGATGTTTTTTTTTTGCATGTAAAAGATATTAGGGACACAAACTAATTTTTTCTAAACGGCAACTTCCTAAATATTTGAAAATAACTCCCGAGTTTGAAACTTTAAAATATCCATATCTAAAATCATAGTTATTACGTTAACTAATCAACTAATCAAAGCATAACATCTCGAAAAATGGTACATTTAAAATTCTTAACAAATTATATAATTCTTCTCCTAACTCGCATGTAATTTCAAGCTAGACAATAACAAAGTTCAATTTATATTGGAAGTTCTATAGTCTAAATAATAATTCTAAAAATTAAATCATAATATCTCCGAAAACTATATTTTCAAAATTCTTAAAAAATTTATTTAATGTTAACCTAACTCTTCTCCATACTCATGAAAACTTCAGTGTTGTACCCTCTTTTGGTTTATACGTTGTCTTTAATAGAAATCTAAAACCAAACCCCTTTCACATATAGTTTGGAAGCGTTTGAACAATTACAACTTTATACTGCTTTTACCTTTTTTCGTTTTTCTAAACGTTAAAAATTCCTAATACAATATTTTTTAATCAAAATAATATGTTATCTGGGTTATTGATGTAGTATATTGTTGAAAGATTGCGTGAGAGAATGTCTTAGTGTTAGTCCAAATATATACTAAATATACTATAAACTCATTTCTATGTCTGTTCATATTTTTTTATGTTTTTATTTCTTTTGATAATACATTTTTATATAAATTTTTAGAATGTCGCATATTTGGCTGTACTGTAAAAAATTTTAATATTTTTAATAAGACTTATATTAAGCTAGAATCGATACCTTAAGAACATTATTTACATTTTCACCAAATCTTAATTTCTACAAAGATTTTCTATATATTCTGTTTTTTATTAAAGCCATTTAGAACGATTTAAACATTTTATATAAACTTAAATTTTGTAAAATTTCCGAAAATTTTTATATTTAACCACTTTTTTCTATCAGTGTAGTTGAACGAATTTTTAAATATATATAAATTTTTTTTGTCTGATTATTAGTGATGGGAAGTAATTTTAATACAACTGATTGTTCCGCAAGTTGTCACATAATGTTGCCAGACAAACAAGAATGAAATGTAACTAACAAAAAAACCAAAAACAGATAACTATGAGTTAGATTCCAAACACACAACCAGTTACATTTATACATAGACTAAGGAGTAATAGATAGACATACAAATAAGTATATATTTTATAAAACTATAACTAACTAGACAGACCTAAAAACAAATATAACAAAATTATATATACAATTCAGTCAGACATTCCAAACCATTTATAAGAACAACAAAACATACCGCCACTCAGTTGGTCTGTATGTCTGTCTGTCTGTCTGTCTGTCTGTCTGTCTGTCTGTCAGTTTTTTTTATCAAACAGCCAAACAACTAGTCAGTCCCATTAAAACAATTTCTTTATTGTCAGATTTGTGATGATGCCAAGTATTAAGTGTTGGCGCATTATTATCTTTAGAACTTCATAACTTTAAACTCATAAAGTTAAAGATGAGAAATGAGAGTTGGCAGCCAACATACGATGAGAATCGTTTCACTTCTCGTTTATTACTCTTATTCCAACTGCTAGCTTCCTCCCCTTCCCTTCTCATCATGCAATGAAGTTGGTTTTTTTTTGGTTTTAATAATAAGATTTTGTCAACTACCAACTCCCCTGCTCCGTTGTTAAGGTTAAAAATGATGATGTTGCTCGCTTGTTGGCTGACTATATTTATAATGGTTGTTTTGTATGTTTGATTGTGCAATTTCAAATGCTGTTAACTTCAATTTGAATGAGTTTAAATAAAATAAAATATAAATATAAAATACTCGTACATCTATCTACAAATTATTTTTACTTTTAAGGGGATGGTGGGTTTTAAAAACGAAATGTGATGCTTTAAATTGGTTTTTATTTATGAAGATCTTTATGTTTTTATGTTTTTGGTGTTTGATGTGCGATAAAAACACTTTAACACATCTATACATGTGTGAATGTGTGTTTTTCTCTGAACGAACATGGAAAGACCATAAAACCAAAAGACAGACATATAGAGAGGCAAACATAAATATGTAGTCTACAGTACATACAATAAACGGCAATAAGTGTTAAATGTAATGTGAGATATTTTTCATAACATGTTGCCTTCATCTCCACATTCTCCCCATTACACTTTCGACTCCACCACTCTTAAGAAAAATACAATTTTATCATTTAATTATATGCAGGATTTTAAAGAATGAACTCTCATTTCTATTGTACGAGTGATTTGTTGGGATTTATTTGATGATTTTTTGCTTAGATTAGCATTCAGGGTTTAATCATTTTATTACCAAAATTATGCGTTTCCTTTTGAAAGGGAAATTTGAAGGAAAAACAACAACAACAATCAAAATATACTTAACGTTTAAAAATAAATTTAATAGAAATTAAACATTTATAATATACAGTAGGTGTTTGCGAGAAAGAAAAGAAACGACCGATCTATTTTATGTTTAATTACGAACCCACTTTATTTTTTTGCAAATCTTAATATAAATTAACAATATGAAAATATCTTATTATCTAAAAATAATCTTAAAGAAAAACATGCTTACAATCTTAAGAAAAATATAATTAAAAGTTGTTCTGTTAATCTTAAATAATTTTTCTTAAAATAAAAAAGATTAGTACAGTTTATACAAAACTAAACATTTTGCCGGGCTTGAAAGATCCTAGTCTTTCAACAAAAATAGAAAAATTATTTTAACAGAAACTTAAAACTACAGGCTAATAGTAGTAATAAACAGTATTATACCTTATATTATTCCAGGAAGTGCAACGGTAGCTGGCAAATAAGTAGATATCATTCGGCATAATCTTCTCATGATGCAAAGGACTGCTATATTAATCGAATACAATATATTTTTTTACATGTTTTTAATTTAGAACATTTCTAAAATCTTACACATATAAAGGAATAAAGTCTTTTAAATAATTATTTCTCATTCCTGTGAGACATCAGATACCAAAACTGTTGTGGTATTAAATTTTTTGGCGGTTTTTGTCATTTGTTATATTTTAAATACTCAAACACACTTCAACATATCATTGTACTTACATACACATATACATAAGTAGGTAAATATTTATATATGAAAAAGTGTGTTTGGTTCATTCATATCTGCTTGGGTATCAAAGAGTTTATATTTGCAACACCAGAAACATTTAACCAACCAACCAGCATAATCGTACATACACTATACAACAATATACACCATTCACTCACTCACTCACTCCCTGACTTGTACACAGTAATTAACAATTTTACAAAATATTGGAACACGTCCAATATGGGTTCACACCACTCGTTTCTCCATACATGTCTTCTCATATGTTTTGCTACAAAGAAAGGAATGAGGGGTATAACAATTGTTTTACTGCTCCTCCGAATATAAAAAAATAAAATAAAAAAGTTGTAGACGTAAAACAAGTCGTTATCACACTTTAATTTACGTTACGTGATCATATGAGCAACACAATTGTGATTTTTTTTTTTTTTAATTCTCTGGTTGTCTTTTGTTTTATTATTTTTTGGGAAACTTGGCACTTCCTTCGTTATTTCCTGATTTAACAAAAGAGTTTATATGCATGTCTATACATTCACACTTACATACGTATGAATGTATGTGTTTATTGTAAGTGGAGCTATTTAACGGGTGTACCAGACTGGCAACACCAGTAGACGTTAATAATAAAAATAAAAAATTAAAAAAAAAAATAATAATAATAATAGTACAAGGAACAGTTTAAAACTAAAATTGTTATTTAAAAACCCACAAAATTTTGACACGAAATTTAGTAGTTACTTATTAAAAAGAAGGGTGTAAAAGAGAGGGTGAGCATAAAAATTCATAATATTTTAGTTTTTCAGGAGACTCTAATAAAAGTTTGTGTCCAAAATGCAACAGACAGTGGCCATGTCTACCACATGTTGTATATTAAAAACATGTGCTTGAAGAAGAAATTAATTGTTATTTAAAAAATATTTATATAAACATAATTATCTTGAAAAATCTTAAATTTTAAATTTACTTTAGATTTAATTATCAACAGAAAAAAATTACAAAGTATTGGAACTTAATCGGCTACAAAATATGTTAAATCTTGCGTAGGACATTTGCCTACACAAAAGTATTTAGTATTAGGATATTTTGCCAAAGAGATCGTAGATTCCTTGTAAAATAAGATTTTATATTTTTTATATTAAAAACACAATTTTCGTGTAAAATGAAAGAGATCACACATTTTCATTCTTGTGGCTCTAAGGCCTCTGTTTCCTCATAAAATGGCTCTAGAGCACCTAGTTTACTCACAAAATGTGATTTTAGTTTTTGGTAGCAAAATCGAGTTTGGTTGAGAAATTCAAGTTATCGCAGCCCCTCTAGTTTTCTTATAAAATGAAAATTTAGTTTTTGGTATAAAAGTGGAGTTTTGATGAGAAATTTAAGTGATCATATATTTTTATTTTTTGGCTTTTCATTATAAAAAGAGTCCATAAATTATTATTCCTTAAGAAAATGAATGAAAGGCCACCAATATCTTACGACTAAAGGACATCATTATCTCATGAATATTTATCTAATGTTGTTTATTGAACTCAAATTATCTTCAATTTATAATCGAATTATTTTTTAAAATTCTCAATAGTTTCTGAGATATGGAAATAAAGGTCTTTTAAAATTAAAAAAAATAAAAATTATATTCTTTGTCATGAAGTTTTTCATCAACCTTTTCATCGACCCTTAGATTTTATTTCGAAATCTAAAAAAGTGGCATTTACAGATATTAAAAATTTTTGAAAAAGGTGTTTGTTTAGACAAAAGTATTGTTAAGAAACTTTATTGAGTTTATTTAGTTTCCTTTCTTGAAAATACAAATATTAAACAAGTGACTGAAAAACTTGTTTATTATTTGTATTGCGTTTAAATATTTATTGTCGTTTACAAGAGATGCTTTTAAGATGCTCTAACGTGTTTTAAGAGTAAATTAATGTTCTTTATACCTTTAAATACAAATAAAACTCATAATTAAACTGTCACATACAGAATATTTTAGATTAAATAGCAAAATCACAAGACAAAGAGTTGTTAAACATAACAAAATGTAAGAGAATAAAAAACAAAAACAAGTTAAGGATACAAACAACAATTTCGAAATTCAATTTAAGTCCTAAACAAATTCACGCATCAACACCCATTCACATAAACAATGTATTTAACACCCAGTTAAGGCAAAAACACATACACTGACACAGACGCAGACACACAATCATACACACCGGAAAATAGTGTGGTTTTGAGAGGGTGGGGGTAAGGGAGTGATGTTCTTAAATACGGACATACAAGAGCTTAAGTTTTGTTTACATCAAAAGCACGTGTTTAACACTTTAAAGAGGAGTAAAAGTGATTGTTTTCGTGTAAATCCAACAAGAAAAACGTTTAAAATATTTTTTCTTCAGATTTTGTAACATTTAATCTGAGCAAAAAACAAAATGCTATAAGAGTGTTGGCTGATATGAATGAGTGTAGCGAAGGAAGCCTGCGATATTCTGCAGATTTTCATTGAAACCATGAGGTATAAAAGCTGCTCAAAGTGCATTATGCCGTGATAACAGGCCACTAATCTACCCCAAATACCTAAAAGAACTGAGTAAACGAGAGTGAACAACAGAAGGCTTATCACAAATACAAACACACACACTCACATAGATGTTATAAACTCTTGCATACAGTCAATCAACATATTTGTTTGCCCACTAAAACACTCTTATTCTTGTTGTTTAGGAATAATACACAGCCAAGGGAAGGCTAAAAAGATGTTATAGGCAAACATCCACATATAGGAATAACATCCGTTGGAGAAAAAAATGAAAAATCAAATTCCTGCTCTATTTATTTAATAACTTTTTTTTCTAAGCCAAAAATGTTTAAAACAATATATTGAGGCATGCAGGAGGCAGGCACTCGTATGTTTAAATGGCGGCATAACAACAGCAGCAACCCTCTGTTGCATCATATTTGCTTTTGTTTATATTGTTTTTATTGTTGTTTATTCCAACAAAACACTAGAAATTTAAATCTCCTGTATAAATTTGTTTGTTTTTTTTCTCTTGTTCAAATAGTATTTACAGCTTATATGTATGAATGTACGTACGTATGTATTTGTGTTTTTCGATTTACGTTTTTATATTTATATTTTTTTCCTATTGTTGTTTCTTCATTTATTCGTTCGTTCGTTCGTTCGTTCATTCATTTATTTGTGATGGTGATTTCAAGCAGAAGACAATAACAACAAAGTGCAAAAATTCACACCAACCCTCCTCTTCTGTCGTCAATTGTATGCACATTTACTTTTTTTATTCCACTTATACAACTCGACTCAACGATGGCACACTTCAATATCCTGCCTGGTTCACATTCCGATTTTTTATTTATTTTTGTACCCTTCAGCATGTAGGAGATGTAAGGATTCATATTAGTTTATTGTAACGTCTGCAAATTCCGTAAGAATAAACTCCAGGATACCGCAAAATAATAACTTTAATTACGATTTGATTCGAAAGAAAAGATTTTCGAAAAATCTATGTATGAAATTTATTTATTTGGTAGAATTTTCTGAATTTTGATTCTAAACTTGAGTACCATTTAAAATATTATTTTATGATTTATTTTTTAAACGAGCATTTAAGACTGACATTGCTATACTAAAAAGGAAATTGTAACTCACCTTATATTAAAAACTCAATAGTATTTTATTATTATTATTTTTAATTACTATAGACTATAAGCCTGTAGGACCTTATTAGTTCTTTAAATTCAAATGACATTATTTGATTTCTCACATTTTCAAACCTTATATAAGTCAAATATTTTAGCCATATTATAAATTAGAAGTTGTCCAGGACCCATAAAATATATGCTTTATACATGTAATAAAAAAATATCAATACCACTATAAAACAAAATCCCAAAATGTAAAATATTTTTAGATTTAAAATTTTAGGCTCGCTGATCACAGTAGGTCTCTATTCCATACTTTTAAGTGAATTTTACAAATGATTTGCAATTGTCGAATATACACATAACATCTTTTACTGATTTTATTTAGTTTTCTGTTAAATGTCAACTGACTGACCTTTCAAGCTGCATCAGATTCGTCAACTTCCTTAGTGGAGACTGCAGCAACAACATCAACAACAATAACATCAGTTACAGTAACGTAGTAAAAATATTTGAACTATAAGAACTTTTAGTAAATAAATATGATGCACACAATACCAGCAGCATAACTGTATATCTCATAACTATATATCTTATATATAAGCAAACATACCTACATGTATGTAAATAAATATTTACACAAACATATCACTTCAATTTCTGTTTCAGATTTTTTTTCTCTTATATTGGAATCATATCAGGATCCATAATATACGAATGTAAGAATTTATAACATTCGATTCTTTATAAAAGGTATTGAAGACTAGTTTTCTTTTTTTTTTCAACCTTCCGACATATCGGATGAAAACGTGTAACGAAATGAAAAGGCGTTTTTAATACGGAAAATAAACAAAACTATGCACGTGACTCAACGTTATATTGTATGTCTGGAAAATCCTTTAGTAAATACACACATGCATGAGTTTTGCACATGTATGTATGTGTATTTTAAACGTTTAAATACAAAAGTCCTGATTACTTATGTATATGAGTGTATGTGCTTTTCTCTCAAGTATGAACAAACATTTTTCCATTATTTTGAAACTGGACAATAACATGATGTTGCAATAAAACTTGTATGGGTACTTGCCAAATACGCAGGGACCTGCATTTCTACACACACACACCCTCACAGAACAGAAAATTGCCTTTGAATGTGGTTGGATTTAAAATTAAGTAAAAAAAAATCTTAAAGTAGTCAGTCTTAATAGTTGAAGAATAATTTGATAAATTTCATTAAAAATAAAAATTATCCCCTTTATATTTTCGCAAATCATTTCAAGTAATTAGATCAGGTTATATATTTGTTTCACATCAAGTAAAATTTTGATAAGAAAATAAAATAAATATTTAGAAAATATTTTCCCATTTTTACCCTGTACTAGTTGATATAAAATATTATTGGATAAAATTTCATCTCAAATACTGTAACCTGTTTGATTTACTGGTTCAAAAAGTTAATACTAACGAACAGATTAGTATCTTACTGGAACTGAATATTTATAAATATGTTGTAAATTGAAGAAGCTAAAATTCATTATTGTAATAAATTTTAAACTAATAAATATTCTTATGTAATAAGTAACTATATATTCGGGGTATTCACAATGTGTGTTATCATGTCGTATTGTCATAATGACATTTTTTATTTATTGACAATACGACATGATTAACACACATTGTGAGTTCTCCAATTATAAATTATGTACTGAAAATCTTTAAAGAAATTATTTTATTTTCTTTAATGTTCTATAATAAATGTATTAATTTTAATTTGTTTTTCTCTATTTTTTTTCAGAACACTTGGGACCATGTAAAAGTAAAGGAATGGAACACTATGCAGCATTACAACATTAATATCGGAAAAAATAAGTTAATTATGATTTGAAATTTTGTGTGAAAGAAATTATAAGAAATAAATATTATATTGTTAACAGAAAAGTGGTGTTTATTCATCTATTAATAAAAGAGGAAAAAAAATAAAATTTACTTAATAATGTTATATGTACACTGCCGGTCAACAGAATAGGTTCAAAATGTTCGTTACATTGATGCTCTTGTTAATTTTAAAATATTATTGAAAATAATATATTAATTTCATAATCAGTTTTAGAGTAACTAATTCTGAGATATTTACAAGCAAGAAAAAATACGATTTTTAAAAGTAAATTTTTTGAGTCATCAAAATAGGTCCAACTTTATTTATTCAATAAAACAACAAGATGTTTGGAATAATACTATACTTTTTTGTTTTATTATATTATTTCGAAATTATTAATAATAAAATTAGCCTTTTTTTATTAAATTATACCTAAAAAATTATACTTTGATGTGGTATTATTTTTACTTCGAAGTCATCGTCATTAGGAACATTGACGAGCCGGAATATGCATGGAATGAATTAAAATAGAGTTTAAAATGTAAAAATATTTTTTTCAGAAAGCTTTTGTAAGTTTTTTCCGTAATTTTATGCGTAGAAAATCTTAATACAAAAATTTTTTTAATGACGTCACCAAAAGAAAAAATTCTAGTTTAGTGGTTCATAAATTTCTATTTCTTAATACCAGGCGAACATAATGTAAGAAAACCAGCAAGTGTACTTTTTAAAGATTTTTTTATTGAATTAATATTCTTAGCATACTTTAGGGAGCAAACATAAAATATTATTTGAATCATTCTACACAGTGTTTTTGGTTACAGGTTGACACAAATACTTTTTGCAGCCCCAAAGTATGCTGCAATATTTCACTTTCTGTTCGCTTGGCATTAAAAATTAGAAATTCGTGAAAACCAAAATTGAAATTTTATTTTTCGGTGACGTCATTGACTGATTGTGTGTGACTTACTTAACGAATTTACTTAATAAAATGAATTCTTTGATGTTTTCATTTCTAACATATATTTTAATATTTTCAAGAATAATGAAAAATTTCTTGAATTAAATATATAAAAATTATGTTAAATTATTTGTAATTGATTTTTTATTAGTTCCACAAATGAATTAAATAAATTAACTATTAATGCCCCATAACATTAGAGATGGTCATTATTCGTTTATACTGATTTTTGTAACGCGCAGAACAATCGATCATAATATGTCCGTTTGTATGGGTTCCACGGGTTCCATAAACCTTGTAATTTTGAAAATACTTAATTCAATGATCAAACACAAATAAATTGCAAATCTAATATTAATCCAAATTATTTTGAAAATATTTATTTATTTATTTTGTATTATTTTCTAGTTAATTATCAAGCAGCCCATATATAATCTCATATTTATATTGAAGTAGCCATGTTAACCAACAATTAGTTTTTGCATTTACTTTTCGAAAGTGGGCGTAAATTGCACACACTCCCAAATACAGTTATTGCCCAAACAGCAGCTTGTTAAACTATCAAATATGTAAGTGTGTAAGTGAGTAAATACTTAGCTACGAGTTTGAACTATTATGTGCGAAAAAATAGAAAAATAACTATCTGACCACTGGTGGTGGTAGACTAGCATATGTTTTGCTATAAAGAAACACAGGCTTTCTGGCTGCTTATCAGCATCTTATGGATGTGGTCAGTTTTACATGTAACAAAGTGTGTGTACACAGTACATGTGTACAAAATGGATAAAATATATTAAGAACCATAAATTTTACTTAAACTTAAATTACAGCAACTATGTACAATATTTTCTTTTCGTTTATTTTCCTGCTTAGATTTGTAGATAAATATGGCAGTTTTTCTTCTTTTATTTTTCTTTTACTTTTGGGCTTTCAGACAAAAGATTGAATGGACATGTTTTATCGATGAAAGAATTTTGAAATTAAAGATAAAAGTTAAATGTGAAATTGCTTTTTAAATATTTAATTTGTTGTCTAAAGAAATGAAGGAATTTTTGATAAAAAAAATTCAAGCAAAGCTAAATATTTTTAATATATATTTTAATAAAACTAATATTTGTTACAAGTGGTTTGGAGAACTTTTAATTTTAGCAAAAAAAAAAAAAATGTAATTTCCTTTTAAATTAAATCAACATTTCTAACAATTTCTAACAGCGCCATGACGCGTTTTCTTATGAATTACACCAGTCCAAATATAGCCATAACTTAATAAAGTTATTAAAAATAAACTATAATCATAGTCTGAAACCTCCAACCTTAAATGTAACGCCCTCCTTAACAAACAACCAACCAACCAACAAGTCTGGCTCTAAACAAAATACATATCGTCAATTCCACGAGAGAACACCCAAAAATATTTTCTATGTCTTACGATTATGCTAATGTTTTGCATACCCATACTCTATGGAGCTATTTAAATCCCTATATGTTTGTTTTTTTTTATTTTAAAAAATTCGGGGATTTATTCACGAATTTCAGTTTCCATTTCATCAATATAAAATTTATATTTTTTATAAATCTCTCATGGAATGGACGATATATAAATATTTTTCATACAACCTCTATAATGTTTTAGCTTCATACAATTTGGTTATATGTTCATATATTTATTTTTTATTTTGTAGATTCGGTTGTAGATAAATATCTAATATTTGAAATTAACTTAATAATTACCATAATGAATAAGGGTAACAATAAATTCACATAAACTTACAGACATTTATAAAACGAAATGAATACTTTCGCACACACTCTTTAGTAATAGCATTGACATGAGAAACACACACACACACACAGAAAAACACACAAACACAAAAAGTGAGAGATGTTCGTTTTTAAATGCAATTTATTTTATTTGCTGAATTCACTTTATGCACAAAAGCGGCAAATAATTGCCAAATCACTATTTTTATGCGAACACAAGGACGTCATATAAATAATACAAGAGAAAGAGTACAAATGAAAAATTAAATTTAAAAAAAAAAATCAGAAAAAAAATAATAATAAAATGAACAAAGAGAAAAAAAGAAAAACAAGCTCAAAAGCAGTAATAAACAGAGTAATTGCTTAATTTGATTATGTGTTGGCATAAACAACAAAAACATACTCAACTCACACATACGTTAACCCATACTCAAATTATATATAAATTGCCGGAAGTTGGCAACAAATAAAAGAACTAAAGAAAAAAAAAAAAGAAAGCTTACAAAAGGGCTGTACAAACATATAAGTATAATAACTATATATACATGCATATGTATGCATTTACTTGCACATGGTCTTTTTGAGAGGAGTTTACTGTTGTCGCACAGTGGTTAATTAATGGGCACAAATGTACTAACGTATTAAAATATCTTACTTAAACAAAAAGATATTCGTATCTCCTGTGAGATGCAGAATGAAGTAAGTGCAACTTATCTGAGGATTGTATCCCAGACGATATATAACATAGCTGGTCATATAGAAAGCTGCTGTATTTACATTGATGACCTATTCTATGTGAGTGGAAAGTCATGAAAAGTGTAATTTAAATTAACTATTTATGGTCTTCTTCCGATGTTATATGAATTATAATACTCGTTGTCACC
>MINK01173173.1:0-19683 GCA_001735545.1 Phormia regina
TAAACGACAGTAACAGTTTATACTGACAGTGAACAGCTGACTGTTCTTGCTGCAATTGCCAGCGTTGCGCGAACAACATATGTTTTTTTCTTTTAACGCTGTAACATATTTTCGAAGAACCAAACAAGTTGTAAAATGTCTATTGATGGGACCGAGATAGACCTTGAAATAATAGAGGCAGTAAGAAAACATGAATGTCTTTATAATTTGAAATCTCCAAAATATAAACATTGCAAATATAAGAAACTTTTATGGAATACAATTGGCAAACAATTAGGAAAAACCGGTAAGAAAAACAATGTAAGAATTTAGTAAGCGGCATTTATTTATAAAAAGTTTATTTAAGGCAATGAAATCAAAACTAAATGGAAAACTTTTAGGGATTGCTATCGTAAATACCAGCATGGAACTTGTAAACAATATCAATATGCAGACTATATGAGATTTCTAGATAATTTTGATAGCTGTCGACTAAAGTATATATTTTTTGTTATTTTTTTAAAAGTATGATAATTTTATCTTGTTTGCACTAGAACTTATATTCCCTTATCTGATGATGCAGAAGTAAGCACGGATTTATCCAGTGATTATGAATATCAACATTCACCACCAACAAAGCAATTGAAACCTAATAAAGAAAATTTACACGACAATGAGATGCAAGACTTCTATGAAGATTCATGGAATGCAGCAGATAGTGACAACGCCAAAACTGGAACTGCTAATCAGGATAGCGGTGCAACTCGAGATTGTATTGAACATTTAATAAATGAAGAAAATTTAACAACATCACTGAAAAATATTGATAACGAAGATTTTATGGTAAACAAACAACTAGTTAAAATTTTTAGATACAAAATATTTTCTCTTTATTTCATAGAAAAATTTACAAAAAACGGATTTGAATGAAAGATTAATATATGAAGTTAAAAAATACGACTGTATTTACAATTTAGAGTCGCCTCAATACAAAGATTTTGAATATAAGAAACATTTGTGGCATAAAATAGGCAAACGAACTGGTCTCAGAGGTAAGAAATTTAAAAGAAAATATATATCACTAAACTGTAAAATGTTATCACTGTTATTTAGCTGATGATGCCCGAGTAAAGTGGAAAAATATGAAGGATGCTTATAGAAAATATAAACTAAGATCTCTTAATGAGAACGGTTTTCGAAAGCCATATAAATATTCCAATAGTTTAAAATTTCTAGATAATATCAATTCCTATCGACCGTAAGTATTTTATGTACATACAAAAAAAAAAAAAAAACACCATTTGGTATATATATATAATATATATATATATTATATATATAATATAAATAATATAATATTATATATATTATAATACATTATATATATATATACATATATATTATAAATATATATATATATTATATAGTATATAATATTTATATAATAATATAATATATGATATAAATATATTATATACTATATATATTATAATATATAATTAAATATAAATAATATATATATATATATATATATATATATATCTCTGATATAGATAATAGTCTTTCATTTTTAGATTTTAATATAAGAAAATAACAACTTCTCACAAGAAGTAAAGTGACTGACTTTGTCGTACCAATTGAACATCCTACATATCACAACCTACCTCATACACTCAATAAATTGGGAAAAATACAAAAACTCAACTATATGAAACGAGAAACACAACACACAATCAAATAAAATCACAATCGATCTTGGTTTAAAACGTTTGGTAAATCAAAATTGATGAAGCCAATATAAATTGCATAAAGATAGAAAATACATATGACATTTGCAGTTATAACTGCTGTACTATACAAAGTTAGCGGAATATAGAACTAATGCTTCAGTTTTTTACATATTGTCTTTGAACAAATAAAATATATATAGAAGAATTTTTATATTTAAGCCTAAAATAAAAAACTTTTTGCACTAGCTTTTAATTTCCTAATTTATATATAAAAAAATAATAAGTAAAAAAAAACTACTATGTATTACTTATATATTGTACCGTAGTTGTGAAATGCCCTTACAATTATTTAAATAGATTTATTATATAATTATTTTGTGAAAAATATGTATACTTAAGGACATTTAATTTAATCATTTATTCTCTCAGCTCTCTGTTCATATGCATTGTTGACAAAGCGATAATAAATAAAGTACTCGCACATCTACAAAAACAACTCCCTGTATTTTGTTAGTGGTAAAATACATCGCTCACAAATGTCAAAATGATAAAAACAGAAATGAAGAACAATTAGTCAAACTGCTCAACAGAAAAATGCTACATGGGAATACAAAAACAATATTGTACAGCTAACGCGAGGTGCGGCCGATTGAAAAGATTCGTAACAACAGCTTTCTCCGAGATAACTTTCTAATATATACTAGTGATTTTGACAATGTAAGAGCTAATTTACACTAACAAAAATAATAAAAGAATCGCTTGCCTTTTTGTACACGATCGTGCGCGCAGCACGTCATACATCAATCGCTATGCGTCTCTACCATAGTATAATCTAGAAAGTAACCCGTAAGAAGCAGCCTGTTTTACAAGTTTTCAATGTACACCTCGCCATTACTGTTTCAAATTGTTTTTGATATCCATGTAAATTTTTCGTGATATTTTCAGTCTTCCTCCTTTATCCTCAGGTTCTATGCATAAGCATTTTGACATTCGTGCGGTAGTTTAACACAAAAATACAAGGAAATGTTGTTTTTGTAGATGTGCGAGTACTTTGTTATTATACTATGGCCTCTACTAAGAAACATTTATTTCCTAACATAAGAAATAACGTCGGCAGAAACGGGAATGAAATGTAATTTCTAACTTTATGTTAAGGGGTGTAAAAATCGTGGATCAGAAATTTTAATTTCAATTTGTCTATTTTAACAAAAATCTTATTTTTTCTCAGATTTTATTTATCTTTCTAAAACAAAATTAAATTATTTTTCATCTTTGTTTTGTTAAAAAAAAAAAATTAAAAATTTTGAAAATAACAATAAATTTGACAGCTTATGTTAAACATAATTGTTGAACCTTTTGTTTAAACATTTATTGAGAAATATATTGCGCAATAGATTTCTTATTGGACCACAAGTAAATGTAACTTTTTAAAGAGATAGAAAGAATTTGAGTAAGAGTGCGGGCACAAAAATGTTAACGTGTGGACTAGGGGAAACCAAGGTAGATTAAGAAGGAACGACATTAACACACCTGAGATTTTTTTTTATTTTTGAAACCAATATGGAGGCCTGAGTTTTGTAATTTGAAGTGTAAAATTTTTGATCATTTACATTTGTTTGCTTACTTTTCTGTTATTGCGTCCTTCGCCGCCCTTTTTATTATATTAATTGTTTTTGCTTTTTGAAACATGGTGGAAATTATCTCTATTTTTGCGCACAAGTTTTACATGGACAGCCAGCCAACCAGACCAGAGAGTGATTCTGAGTCGAACGGTATATTTTAAGGTTGGTGTAGGAAATTTTTTTCTGCGTTACAATATTTGCACAAACACATAATACCCCAACCGCCTATGGTGATGTAGTTTATAACAAAATATATTGGGTTTTTTTGGTATTGTAGTTGTTGTAGAGTTGTCGTTACCTTCTTCATCTACCTTGCTCTTTAACCTTCTTAATGCACCTTGGTGTGGACCCAACATGTCGATGTTTTGTTTTTGGTCACACACCGTTATTCGCACAATTGTTCCACCAACCGTCATCAAACGTAATTTTTCGTGCGGAAGAAGAGTGCCATTTTGTTCAATGTGCAAACAAGAAAAAGGCTAGTGTAGACCGCTCAATTGGTAAATTTAATTAAATCAAATCGTTTTGCAACACTATATGCTAACATCAAGGACATTATTGTTTTTGTTTACATTATTGTTTTCAATAACATATAGCTGTAAAAACTGAACAGAAATAATAATTAATGAATATATAATTAAAGCCGTAATAAAATAATGGAAACATTAGCATTATCTGGATATCAAAAGATATGTAGAATTTGTTTAAAAAATGATATACTAGTGTCCATTTACAGTCCAACATTTTTAATGAGACCGATTGAAATGTTGGAAAAATTACACATTTTGAAGGTATCTATAATATTTGTTTAATAAAATCTGTAGAAAAAAAAAATATTACTCAAAATAATTTTGTTAATAAAGCTACCCTTAGATGAAACTCTACCCACTTTGCTTTGTCAATCCTGTTTATATCGTCTTTTGGATGCCTATAACCTACAACAATTAGCAGAAGCTTCCGAGAGACGATTGAGGGAATATTTTTGTTTACCTTCAACTGTTGCCACTAGGTGAGATTAAAGTGAATTATTTCTATATATAAAATATAATATAAAAAATATAATTTTGATTTGACAAATTCACTCTAATCTCTGTAGCAACATAAATTGCAATGAACTCCCAAACACAGATTTAATAAAACCGGATACTGATTGCTCCTCTGCTTCCATGTATGCCAATATTTGTGATATGTTTGATCGTCATGATGTTACCAATGACATGGTTGAAGTAGTCGGTAATGATGATGTCGAGCTATTGAATGATGTTGAAATTGATGTAAGCAATTTAACAAGATCTGAAGCTGGAGACACTTCATTGAGTGATGTTTTTATGAGTGCAAAAACAAAAATCTCATTCGGTTCACAGTTGTTGGCGAAAAATTTCGAAAACTTTAAATTACATAATCAACAAGATTTTTCGGTTACTTTAACGCAAGATACAACTACAACAGATAATAAGTATGTCAATATTAAAAAAACGCAAAAACACTGTAAAAAACTTGTTAAAAAATCTTTAAAATCTCCTGATAAGTGTTTAGAATGTGGTAAAATTTTCCATTATAAAGGTTATTTGAAAATACATCAACGTATTCATACAGGAGAAAAACCATTTAAGTGTCAGGTGAGTTTTAGAAATATTTTAATTTAATTAAAAAGTAAATAAGGATTACGAACAAATCATAAAAGTAATGGGTTTTTGAATAGTTTGATTAGTAGGTATTTTTAAAAAACAGTTGCACTTTTATAAATTCAGAAGATTATATTTCTATCAAAAGACTACATTTCTTAAAGAAAAATCAATAAATTTTCAAGTTAAAATTTATTAAACATACTNNTTTAAGGGATTTACGGATTTTAAACCTCTTTTCCGAGAGATTATTTGTAGGCTTCGTTCTTGGACATTAATTTATTGCATATTTTGATTTTTATTAAAAGGTTTACATGAACGGACGGACATTTTTAAATCGACTTAAAGCCTAAGGTGGGTCTTAGATCAATATTTTCGGGTGTTATAAACATCAGCACAAACGCATAATACCCTCCCCACCTTTGTTGGTATAGGGTATACAAATTTTAAGAAAATAATAATCAAAAATGATATTTTACTTTTACATAAACAGAAATCATGGATTAATATGAAAAAAGCCAGAATCAATTCTACTAAAACGGTGCAACTCAGTGTTACAATAGATAAAATAGATTTCATTCAGGATAATTATTACTAATTTATTTATTTATTTAATCTTAACCTTAAACTATTTTCAAGCTAAATTAATAGGTAATTCCCAGGAAAAAACTGTATTAGTTCTACATTTGTGTTTTAGTTACAGAACACAATAAAAAAAATAGCCCAGACAATAATTTTTGTTTAAACTTTTAAGATTCAGAACTAGTTTTGTAGAAGTGTTAGCTAGGCAATACCTATTCTATTGAAAGATTCTAGAACTAGTTCTTCCACCAATAATTTTTTCAAATGTTCACATTCAGAAGAAGTTTTATAGAAAAGTTAGAGAAAGGTTTCAAAATACGTTTTTTATTTTTTATTCGAATGGGCTATTTTCTAAAAGCCACTATTAAGTTCGAAAACTAATAAACTCTAGTTAACTAAAACTTTCTTTAAATCGAATTTAGAAACACAATAAAGTTCTTCTCCATTTGTGTCAGAATTGGTTGTGTTTCGAGAATGTTATTAAAGAATCTTAAATGGTTCTGATTAAACCAGTTATAAAACTAATGATTTTATAATATATTCTAAAAATTGTATGAGTTTTTTATTTCTATTTCTAAATACATTTATTTATATAAACCAGTGTTCGAAAGCAGAAAATCCCTGATATCTGACTAAGGTTTGGTGCACGGAAAAATCTATTTTAAAGTTAAAAATAAAAAAATTTGGTTATCTGATTAAAGTAAATATTTTTAAATTTTTTCTTTCATAAAACTATCAAAACCTCAACGAAGAGTCACACAAAAATAATAAAAACTCGACAAAAGTATAAATCAAAAAAATTTTAAAAACGAAAAAATTGGCAAAAAAAGGGGAAACCGATAAAAAAAATTACTATATAAAAAATTACTAAAATGAAAGAAAAGTCTTAAGTAAAAAAATAGTCAAAATGAAAAAAAAAAAAAAAAAACACAAACGAAAAAATAAAAATATCAAAAAATACAAACGAAGATAAAATTGGGGAAAAAATGGACAAATACTGTCAAAAACAATAAAAAATCACCTTGTGCGATTATCATGGATATCTAGCTAGCCAAACAAACAGACATCGTTAATCGGGTAATTTATTTACCACTTTAACTTAAAAAAAAATAAAAATAACAATTTACATCCACTTGATTTTCTAAATTTAAATTCTTTATTAAATTCTTTCATAAAAATTATTAAGTACAAAAAATATATCATTAAATTACTTACATACATATGTATGTATTTAGGTGAGGAATACTTATTACATAAATTATTCCGTTGTTTTAACACTCATTTCATTTGATTTACTACAACATTTCACAATTTGACTTATAATAACCGCTAAAGCATAGATAATAGCCAATGCTACAAAATAAAACCCGTAAATGATATATTGATTTCTGGGATCCAAACCAAAACCCACTGTTTCGGTGACAACGACCAAAGTTAAAATAGTCTGTAACACTAAAGCCACTAAAGTATTTATGCCAAATATTAAACCAAAACTATCATCACTTAAATTTTGTGCCACTATAGCACTGGCTATTGTTATAACGAAGAAGTAAAATACACCAAATATGACATACATAACATAAGCGACCCAAAGTAAATTCGTTACGGCTGAAATTATAAGGAACGCACCCATGAGAATAGAACATATTGTTAAAATCCACATATGCCATTTTTTGTGTCGCACACCATTCATAAGACCAGCTGCCATTGCTGCTGCTGCTCCTAAGAGAGTAACAGTAGCTTCTACACCACCATTATAAAAGCTTTCATGATTTTCATCAATCTCTTTCCATAAGATTTGAGCATAAGAAATAACTTGTAATTGCCCACATGTTGCTAAAGACCACCAAATACTCCATTTTAGTACAGTACGATTAGAATATGCACTGACAGTGTGTTGTAGTAGTAAATTCGAAGCATTTCTCCATGAAAATTTAGGCTTAACTATAGTAGTTGGGGTTTCGTTAGCTATTAAAGAAATAGAAAAAAAGATATTTGATAGGTAATAAATAAAAAATTTTGAAAGAGTCAAAAAACATATTTTTTCTAAAGTAAGTGTATAATTTTATAATGCATATGACAGCAAAGGGTAAAGAAATTTTGCAGTTATATATAGTTGTAGTTTGCAATTATAATATCGACCCCTGACCGCCAAAATAGCGTATCCGACAACATTTTCAAATACAAATAAACACAAAAATAGTTCTTGGTAAGGATAGATCGCGGTTTGGTTGGTGGAATCGATTTTATAGTGCGACGCTTTTTTTTTGTAATAAATTATCAAAATTTAAAAAATGTGTCCAATAGACAACTGTAAAAAATTGTAGCTTCTTAGGTTCCGATATATGTATATACGATATAAAAAGTCATACAGTTTTTTAATCTATATATATTTTTATATTTTATATATATTTTTTTTATTGCAATTGCATCATATTGAATTTAAAGGGAATACGTTTTAGGATCGCATACGTTTACATACATAAAAAATTATATGAAAAGCTAAAAGCTCATCCTTAGTTTCTTGTAAAAGAATAGGATTTAATTTTGGATAAAATACGAAATAACGCATTTTCATCCAATGTTACTACGATATAATATACTAATATTATTATTTTCATAAATAATGATATAATTTTCGAGTGTACCTTTCAGAAAGCAACATACATCATTTTAGGTTTTCTCAAGTGTCTAATTCTATCGCCGAAATGATATCGTTAGTTTGTTGGGTATATAAAATGTAAATAGAATGTGTCTCACTTTTTTTAATTTCTCTGTATCTTTTATCAGAAAGGGGAAAAAGTCCTAAAAAAATCATCAGAAAGTTAGAAACAAATTTTAATTGAAGATGAAAGTACTACATCAAAACAAATACCACTTTTCTTAAAAACGAATAAAAAAATTAGTTTTTCTACGAAATTTCAAACTTTAATATAACAGCTTGCAACAAAATCAAAATTTCAAAGAGATCGAGATAGGATATTATAGCATCGTTTTTTTACAATATTTTGTTTTGAAGTTGCTTCGAAATATTTTATACATCTATACATACAGTGTCGGACAAAACATATTGGACTGAAGATAAATTTTTGTTAAACCATACAGACTTGTCAAGCTAAATACGATAAACACGATCTATGCATTTAAATTCAAAATTTATGCTTTATTATTAAAATCTAAACGACATTTTTACATTTTATTTTTTATCTCCTCCTACACCTTCTCTATTGATCCTTTAATTGACTATTTTCCAAAGGTTCTCAATTGGGTTGAGGTCTGGAGATTGTGCTGACAACTTCATAACACGAATTCTTTCCTTCTCAAACCAATCTTTTACATACCTTGAGGTATGTTTTGGATCATTGCCAAACAAGTGGCATATTCCACTCTGCATGAGGAAGCATTACATTTTCTAGGATTCCTTGGTACATGAACCTGTCCATAATTCTGTCTATTTTGTGTAAGAGCCCTAAACCATTTCCGTGTTTTACGGTACCATGACAATACTTGGGATCCATCGGAGTATTTAAAGTTGACTTTTGATTCATCTGAAAATAAAACTGTCTTCCATTTCTGCATTGACCAGTCGATGTGCTCCTTAGCAAATTGTATTCGAGCTTTTCGGTTCTTCACCGTAATAAATGGCTTTTTTGCAGCCCGATAACTATAAAGTCCTGCATCACATGCTCTTCTCTGTACGGTTCGACTACTTGTTTGTAAGTCAAGAGTCTTTACAACTGCAGAGCTGACTTATCTGGATATTTTTTAAACTCTCTTACTATTCTTGAATCGTCTTTCGATGTCGTGCACCTTGGTAGGGCCATCTCTGTGAACATTATTAACTATTCCTGACGTTGTAAACATCTTTATAATAAAGCTGACAGTCGATTTTGGTAAGGAATACTTTTCGCAAATGTTTTTTTGCGATAGTCCGTCTTTAAAGTCTTTAATTATTAACTTTTTAAAGTTTGCTTTCTTAAGTACCCATCTTTGTCTTAAGAATGTATTAAAACGACTACAGAATGATGAATAATATAAAACCACATGCTTCAATATTAATTTGTTGTATTATTATTTTCTCTTTAGCATTATAACGGTACATTTACAGCTTTTCTATGATTATATTGTCGAAAATCCAATATGTTTTGTCGCATGCTTTTTATACAATTTAAATTCTTTTATACAATAAAAGTAAGAATTGCAATAAAAATTTATTTTTTCAAAATATTTCTGTTTGTTTACAATATATAGTATAAATTAAAATCCTTTTGGCGTATCCTGCTTTAACATTTCAAAACAAAATGCACAAAATTATGAAATATTATTTCAGTCCAATATATTTTGTCCGACACTGTACATATAAATTTGTATTGTGAATTCTTTGTTTAAACGTTTTACAAAAAAAAAAAAATCAGAAAAATAAAAAATAAATTTGAACAAAAATAAATTTGAATTGCGACAACGTGTAACTTTTCTTATCCCCCTTGCTTTTCTATACCTGCAGAAAAGTTGCAGAATTTGTTTCCTAGGGAAATCTCCAATGTAAATGTTCTCATACTTTTTTATCAGGATTATAAAGAACTCAGATATATACCGGTCAATCGAATAGGTTCAAGATTATCGTGACACTAAAAAGTGTATTATTTTTAATATAATTAAGATAGTTATGTTTTTTTTTTTCATCTTGGTTTCTAAAGTATTTTAATTCAAAGATGTTTCATAGCAAAAAGTAATCTATAAAGAACTATTTAAAAAATTTAATGAATTTTATTAAAAATTTTTTAAGGCAATTTTTTTGGGTTATCTGAATAGAAAAAAATAAATATAGTTTATTTTTCCAAAATGCTTGTGATCACTTTTAGCTCAAAAAATAACTATTATATTAATAAATGTAATGATTTTCTTTTTTTAGCATTTGTTAAAAAAATTAAAATTATTATTATTATTTGAAAATTTAGAAATTTAAAATTTTAGAGAGGAAATTGCCAGAAATCTTTTTAATTATAATTTCTATTAAAGTTAGCATTCATGTTACGTTCTTTTGACTTCAGAAAATAGAAATCTTGAAAAATGTAAACCACATAACTTAAAACATATTTAATGAAGATAAAAATATTCATTTTAATATATTAGACCAAATCTTGTTAGTGCGGAAGTTTGATCAGATTTTATAAAGTTTTTATGCCTCCTGTAAAGTTATAAAAAGTGATTGTTTTGCTTTTTTGCTGACGATAATCTTAGTGAAAATTTATTTTTTTTTAGAGTTTGCGTACTAGTTTAATTTATTACGTGGGCATTCTAGATCGACCATGCCTCTACCCATACCACAGGAGCGGAAAACAATGAATTCGAAGTCAAAGTTTTAGCACTTCCAAGTGGGCTGGCATAAACTCTAGCCCTTAATGTAATACGAAATGTGTGGATATTGCTGTCAGGTAATGTTTATGAGACGGACAGACAATACGAGAACAACATATCGTTATCTGAAAAGATTGGAAAAAGTTGGAGCAAACTTTCTTTGTTAGAAAATAAACATTTTTAGACCTAAAAGTTGTTTTTATTGCAAAACTAATGCTGAATCTATTCAGATGACCCAAAAAAAAAAAAATGACTCAAAAATTCGCTTGTTAGGAAAAATTATTAAAAATCGTACTTAGTTATTGCTTAGATTTATTTTGATTGCAAATACCTTAGAATTGAGTACTTTAAAAGTTATAATAAAGAAATATAATAGTTTCAATTTTTTAAAAATAACAAGAGTTTTAATGTAACGAAAATTTAGAACCTATTCTTTTGACCGGTAGGTCCAATAAGAAAATTATTTTTTGTAATTCAATTTACTTATTGATGTTGAATATTAATTATTTGTAATTTTTCAATGATAAATTGAAATTTCAATGCAAAATCATAGTGATTTATCACTTAGAAACCCGTTGAGATAATAGAAAACGTATGACTATATATTTTACAAAATGCGATAATAAAAACACATAAAATTCTTTGTCATCGAATTGGGTATATATTTTAATAGGAACCTAAAAACCTACGTACCTAAAAACACCTTAAAATCACTGAGCATTAGTTAAATTTTTTATGGCCTATTTGACAATTAAAATCCCTATGAAAATAATATTCACTATAACAATGTTGGTTTCCATGTCATACATACCATTTCTTTCTAATACTCCATCATAATTGCCATTCTCTAAAGCCAATGTAGGCGGTATATTATCCACACTTCTTTCCGCAACATTATCGCCAGCTTTGTAAAAGTATATACTTTGTTGGACAGGCGGCAATGCAAGTGCAATAATCAGAGAAACAACTTGTGAACCAAACGATATATAATGCAAACCCAGATAACCTAAACTCTCTGTTGACACCAACACCTGAGCAAGAACAGCACCCAGAAATTTTCCACATAATATTGCCGACCGTGTATGACCCGAAACAATTTGATAATGAGATTTGTCTACCTTGGCATAGATATACGTATAGTAGGCTACCTCACTAGCCATAAAAGTACCATAAAATATTTGTCCAATAATTAGTTCCCATACCGTATGCGTCCACAATAAAATGGCAAAAAGTACAATGCCAGCACAAGCCGAAAGTACAATGATGGGTTTATAGCGAAGAATATCGGTAACCAAAAATACTAAAATCAATTGAACCAACACTGAATATGTGCCAAAAGGATAAATTTCACGATTTAATTCTTCACTGGTAATATTACGATTCGGACCGGTTAGATATTCGACAACGAATGGTTCGGAGGGACGCATTTCGCGAAAGAAGCCAAATGTACATAGTAAAAGAGATATACGTAACCATGCTTGCATGTCTTTTTTTTTTGTTTTATTTGTAACAAATTTTATATAGTGGCAGTTTTATTTTTAAATTTTTGTTTATGATTATTGTTTTTCTTTATTCCCTTTTCTAATTTTGTTATTGCTTCTCTTGGAATATCACCTTGCGCAGCGACGCGTCTTTGTACAACATGTGTGCTGGGAATGTCTACTGAAAATGGTTTATTATATTTTTAAAACCCAAAAATAATAAAACAACTGTTTTATCTCTTCTTTTGAGAAATATGGACATAGTATGTACATATATAAGTGGTAATAGTGGTACTAGTATTTTTATACTCGTAATAATCTTTATAAATCAAACCATATCGAAACTCAATTCTCCCAATCATGTATAAAATACCAACACCACTTTACTATTTGGTAAATTTTAACTCATACTCTTATAGTATAGTATTCATTTTAGGCTTATTTTTAAACTTGTTCTCTCATTGCCAATATTAATTTCTTAACAAGTGTTTAACCAGATGTTTCAGTTCTCATTTCTCTGCTTGGATTTGTATTATTTTGTATATAAAATAAAAAATAACAATTATAGCAATAAGAATTGATTGAGTGTCTGTCAGTATTTAGATTCTCACATGCTGTATATTCAATTTAGTTTTATCGCTGTTGTGATCATTGTAGTATATTTATTTGATTTTTATCAATTGACTACTTACTACTTATTTATTTTCGGGTACAACAAATAATTAGATGACTATTAGAATTTTTGTTAAATGATTTACTATTTATTTAACCCTTTTCGTAACGGAAATGAAGTTTTCGAAATTAACACAATTTTATTTTAATTGTTTAAAGTATAACAAATTCTATTAAAGAATTATTAATATTAATTATTCGATATATTGTTAAAAAAGGTTTTCGAATAAATCAAAAAAGTCTCAAAATTAAGCTACAGGATGTTAAAATCGAAAAAGTTGTTCACAGAAAATAAAAGTACATACATTTAAAAATTTTCTACATAAATATTTTGAATGGAAAATGATATTTTTTTTTCAAACTTTTTTATTAAAAAAAAAAAATGACTAAATTGTTCTTTATTAAATTATTAGGAATTTTGCAAAATTTTTGCTTAAAATTTTATTTTCCTAGTGCAAATGCTAAATAAAAAATAATTACAATGGGAAAATATTACCAAAAAATGGGAATTTTCAAAGAAAAAGTTGTTAAAAAATAATGTTCCGAAATTTGCATATAATTTGTACATAATTTTATTAAGCAGCTAAAAATAGTTAAGAAACAAAAAGTTTCCAAAGAAAATGTCAAACATTTCTTTAAACATGAAGACAATAAATTTTAAACAATTTCTTTAAGTCTTATTGACTTTTTATTCATATAAAAACGAGTTTAAATATTTAAGAAATTAATCATAAATATAATGAACAAAAATCAATGAAACTAAATTCTTATATTTATGAATAAACTTTTTTCTGTGTATTCAACTTTGACACCCTGCAGCTTTGGTCCTTCACAGCCACTAATCCATTCATTTCTATTTGAAACGAGCATTAGTTTAGGAATATATTCTTCTTTACAAACAAAAACAGAAATTTTCCTTTTGGAATTGAGAAATGAACATTTGAAATGACTTCTACAATAAATTCTTTCATAAATAGCATTTTTCAAATAAAGTGTCCTATTTTACTTAATGGGTTAATTTCAACAAAAAAGTCTTAGTATTATACTCATGTTTCAATTTCAATTAATTAAGCACAATATCTATGAATGTACGCAAAATATTCATTAAGTCAGCAATAAATTTATTTTGGACAATTTTTTTATTATTATTTTTTTTGGGAGTTGTGCTTTTTTATTGCGAATAAGTGTTTTTTTACTTAACACTCAATTTAATTTGTACTCTTGTTTTTTTTTTTTTTAGATTTGTTCTCGGGAATTTATTACATCAAATAAACTTTTATTACATCAACGTACACATAGCAGCAACAAAAACAATGATAAAATGAACAATAACAACACATCATTAACAATATCATTAATAACGTCATTACCGTCATTATCGTTAGAAAAACGTTTTCAGTGTGAAATATGTTCAGCATTTTTTACAACATCGAGCAATTTGAAATCACACAAATTTACACATTCTAATCAAAGAACGTATAAATGTAAACATTGTCAATTAGCATTTAAGTCTCCAAGAGATTTAAAACGTCATGAACCGACACATAAAACAATTAAAGATATTCATTGTACGATCTGTGAGAAGTCATTTACGAAACGTGCATCACTTAATGCTCATATGATTACAGTACATCGTAGAATACGTAAACATAAATGTACAGATTGTGATAAGTATTTTGGCAAAAGATCAAATCTAATTAATCACATGAGGTATGTATGTTTTACATGTATGTATGTACATTTGTATTTTTATGTATGTATTTCAAATATATTGATTTACTCAGTTGAGTTTTTTCTCTTTTGCTCAGAATTCATAGTGGAGAGAAACCATTTCAGTGTTCATTTTGCTCCTGGAAATTTGCACAGTCTTCTGCTTTAAAGAGACATTGCATGAATAAGCATTCAAAAAGGTTTGTTTTATGCTTTAGCAATTATAGAGAGTATGTAATTTTAATTTATTCACTAATAATTTTTAGCTCAACTATGAACGAACAAGAATGTACATAACAATCTAAAGAAGAATACTTTCCACATCGAATGTATGACATCTTTTATTAAAGCAAAAACGGCAAAATATTTGTATTAAAAATATACTATATTTATGTTTTCTTCATATATTCCTCATATAACCGCAACAATTCTGAACTTGTACGTGGTTGCACTGCATTTAAAGCGTATTCAAATTGTGACCATGTCACATAAGGTGCATCAAAACTTTCTTCTAAAGTTTTTATAGCTGCCTCATGGCAAACAGCTTGAATTTCTGCTCCCGAATAACCATCTGTACGTTGTACTAGTTCTGATAAAGTAACATCCTCCGCCAAAGGCATTTTTTGTAATTTAATTTTAAAAATTTCCTCACGCGCCTTAAAATCTGGCAAACCAACATAAATAATACGATCTATACGACCAGGTCGTAGCAAAGCTTTATCAATCATATCAGGACGATTTGTAGCAGCAACAATTGTGACATTCTCTAATGATTCAACCCCATCCAATTCTGTCAAGAGTTGTGTAAGGACCCTTTCTTTGACTGAACTACCAGAGCCGGAAGTAGACCCATCTGAACGTTCTCCACCTATAGCATCAATTTCATCAAAGAATACAATAGCTGGAGCCACTTGCCTAGCTTTACGGAAAACTTCTCTGACTGCACGTTCGGATTCACCAACCCACATGGAGAATAATTCTGGTCCCTTAATGGATAAAAAATTAAGCTGGGATTCTGTGGCTAATGCTTTGGCAATCATAGTCTTAGAACAACCGGGAGGACCATACATTAAAAGACCTCTTGGAGGTTTTATACCTAATCTTTGGAATTGTTCACCATGTTTTAAAGGCCATTCAATGGCTTGTTTTAGTTTTAATTTCAATTCATCTTGACCTCCTATATCGGACCATCTAACATTGGGACATTCTATTAAAATTTCACGCATAGCAGAAGGTTTAACGTATGCCAAGGCACTAATTAAATCTTCCAGTCGTAAATACACCTCAGATGTTGTCGCTTGGTGCAAGGACTTTAACGTAGCATTGTATATTAAATTGGCTAAATCTGCCCCCACAAAACCGTGAGTAATTTGGGCGATTTGTTGTACATCTTTTACAGATATATTGTGATTTTCTACCTTCCTTAACAAACATTTTAAGATTTCCTGGCGTCCTTCAGGTGTTGGTGGTGCCACCTCCACTTCACAGTCCAATCTACCACATCTTCTTATACTGGGATTCAACATTTCAATTTGAGAAGTTGTAGCCAACATAAAACATTTTTGTGCTTCCCTTTTGGTGGCCAACGAATCCATCATGTGTAGAAATGCTGCAGAAACCCTTTTCACCACTTCGTTTGTTTCATGTTTTGGACATAAGTTGTGTACGTCTTCTACCACCATTAGAGTTGGTTGAGGATAATGCTGGTAAACTTTATCAAAAATAGCAACCAAATTTTTTTCCGTTTCTCCAAGAAATCGACTAAATAACTCACTAGTATTCAGTTTCAAAATCATTGGTTTAAAAGAGGATTTAGACAGCAGTTCCTGTTTTTGCAACAATCTACTACACATGGCTTCGCAAATCATAGTTTTACCACAGCCTGAGGAGCCATAAATTAATAAGCTCCGAGAAATTTTAACACCTGCAAATAGGGTGTTAATAAAAAGTGTAAGTTTTATTTTAATAATATTTTTTTATTCTTTTTCTTAAAATATTTAGTAAAATTGAAAATATATTGTATTTTTATTTAATGCAAAATTTATGGTTTAAAGTTTAAACTTATAATACTCATTTTGTGCACATTTGACATAACAAAATAAGACATTATTAAACTAACATTTTAAAGACACATCTTTTATGACAAACGTTATTTTTAATACAACACTTATTTGATTTGTTGATTTTAGTAACAAGCAATAATTAAGTTGTATTTTTCTCAAAGTTTTGTTTGTAATTACGTTCCTACTCAAAGACCAATTGCGAGTCCCTTCTAGTAAAATAAAAAGAAAATAAGACGAAAGAAATAAATTCTTTAGATAAATCTAATCGACGATAATGGAACCTATATATTATCATAATCAAGAAAAATTTCATCTAAGCCACCTTATTCCTTTTACGAACCCTATTAGGTTATAAAGTCATTTTTTTTAGTATTAACATCAGTAACCTAGCCTTTTGGATATAATCGATTACAGTAATTTATTCTAGTTCATCTATAGTTTGGCAAATAATTAAAAGATAAATGAAACTTAATAGGATATGAGAAATTCTTCTCCTTTTAACACTTACCTTGAGGAATTTTCTTGAAGCCTAATGCAAAATCTATAGATTCCTCTACAATTTCTATCTGCCTGTTTAAACCACCAATATCCATTTTTGTTATCAAATACTTGCATGTATCTTCGGATTCATCATCCGAATTGGGTATGTTTTCCGATGACACATCAACTGTAGTAGCATTGGTAACTATAAAAATGTCTTCGGCTGATGTATGTTTATTAATATTTAATTTGTTTAAAGATTGCTCCAAAACGTTTGAAGGATCGTCATCATTGTTGTTATGTAAGGCGGACCAGTAAATGATTTTTAATGTTAAAGGTTTATTGAAAAAATTAAAATATACCGTAGAGTCAAGGGTAAACGATAAATTTCTTAATTCCAATTTTAATAAACGATCAACGTCTTTAAGTTGCTGACTGTTTAAAGGTTCATCGTCTTCATTAGATGATTGTATTTGTAAAAACACAGTTTTAGCTATTTTCGGTTGGCCCATCGGTACAGCTTCTATTCTTAAACATTGACCATTTATGACAGACCAATATGATTTATAATCTAGCAATTAAATAAACATACATAAATATTTTATTATATGCATCTTTTAATCTTTAAATACCTTCTTCACTAACAAATATAGTAGTTAAGAATTTTTCCGGTATGGGCCATATACGACGTACTAGGGAACTTGTATTTTTTGTTTTAATTACAACCAGTTGCCCAATATGCCATTCAGCCAAACGTATGGCACCCTCTGATATAAATATTAAATGATTAATATATTTTGGTGGCATTTCTTTCAATTCTTCTATATCAAATTTTCGCTTTTCATAGCTGCCCGTAAACAAAATGCCTTTCCTAATATACTCCAAATGTTCACCTTTTTCGGTTTCACTTTGTTGGTCCTGTATAGGACATTTTTCTTCATGCTTTTCTCTTTCTCTTGTTGTTATATGTACATCGCATTTTTCACAATGATACCATGAGGGCGCAGCACCAATGTTATTCTTCTTATTTGATGATTTTGGAGCCATTCTTGAGGGAGAGTATTAAAAAAGTATGTGTGTGTTTATAAAACACATGTACAATTGAATGGGGAATTGTGGAATCTTTGTTTATTTACATTTATCAACGTTGTTAATCATTCACAATAGTTGTGTTGCCGACTGCTGACAGATGTTAGATTGGAATGGGACCAGAAACCTGCGCCGATCGGCTTTAACTCGGCCGAGTCGAGCCGCCGAATGTTTTTCAAAAGTCACCACCGTCGTAAAAATTTCGGCTTAAACGATTTCGGTCAAACTTTTAGTAATATCAATGTAAAGTCATTCAAAGTCATTTTAATATAAATTTTTCATACATTTTTCATCAATTTCTTTATGAAGTCGGCGACATTTTTAGTAAAGCTCATAAATTTGATATGTGCTCATCTTACGCTGTTTCAAAAACCTCAAAATTCCCATTCGCGTACATTTTAAATACAATTTGGAGGTTTTGAACCCCTCGGCGCTTGAATTTCTTCGTTAGAAAATCTTCAAACGAAGCAAATTACGCTGCGACAGCGATGAGCATAAACAAATACAATTGTCAAAAAAAAAAAAATCTTTGAAGTTTAAAAATTAATAATAACAGAAATAACAANNACGGAATGACAAAATCAATATACCCCCCATCTTTTTGATGGTGGGTATAAAAATAGGATTATATGTCCCAGAATCAATACAACTTATATGCAAAAATCGTTTGTTGTAGGAATACCTAGACTATGGAATACTCTGATGCCGTATAATAACCGAGATTTTTCTTTAAATTTGAGGAATTTTATAAACATAATTATAGAATTTGATACTAGTAACAGCCATTTATAATGGCATTTTATTGTAATAATAGGCTTCGCGATTAAAGATGATTTAAATGAAATAAAAAATAATTTTAAAGTTAGATTTTAATAAAATTCGTTTAAACTTTATTTTAATTAAGATATTAAAATTATTTTTCAAAAAGCATTTCTAATCTCAATTTTCTGCTTTCACATCATTTTCGAAGACATTTCATCAGATTTAATTTATTTTTATTTATTAACTTCAGAATAATATAATTTTTAACGAATTAATTCATATATTTATAACATTCTTGATGCAATATTATTTTCTGGGAAATATTTAAAATAAAAATGTGGGCAATATTGTGCCTGTCACTTAAAAAAATTAAAATGCAAGGCTAAAAATTAGGTCAAAAATTTCGGCCTGAGGCCACCCACTCAAAACAAAATACATCAGCTCTTACCATGTTTTATTGAAATATTTCGAACTGTTTAAAAGTTACATAATTATTTCCAAAATTAAGCGTTTTGGAACCACTGTGAGTC
>MINK01173174.1:0-12552 GCA_001735545.1 Phormia regina
TAACAAACTACTGGACTAAAAATATTGGCTTAATGATTGTAGAATTAAACAAAATTATATAATTAACTTAATGGTTGTAGAATTAACTTTTTAATTGTAAAAATAACTAAACAATTGGATTTTTCATATATATGATTTCATACAAAAATGTTGAAATATATATTATAATTCAGTGAACCATATTAAAATTTTGATTATGGGTAATTAGTAAATGATTAAACAGAATCATAAACATTGCTCTCATGAACACAGTATTACTGAAATCAATGAAAAACTGCTATATAATCATTGAATAGTTGTGGTGATCATGTTGTAACCATGTTTTCTTCTCTGCTTGTGGCATTTAAGATTTTAACTTCTTAAATTTTTTTTATTTTGTTTATACCCTACACCATTATAGGTGGTGGAGGTATTATGCGTTCGTGCTGATGTTTGTAACGCACAGAAATAATTATCGCACTCCCCACCTTAAAGTATACCATTTGACTCAGAATCGCGTTCGATTTTCCGATATCCGTCCGTCCGTCTGGCAGTGTGTCCATATAATCCTTGTCAACAAAATACAGTTCTCAATTTTAAATATATGTATATCTCGATGAAATTTGGCACAACTAATTATTTTGACACAAGGACGTAGCCTATGGGAATTAATTTCGATCGGTTTTTATTTCACTTAGTCTCTATACAAATGACAAATTTATAATAGTTCCCATATTAATCCTTTTTTGAGAATCATCTAAAGCGTCCAAAATTCAAAATTCATATATTAGTTTTAACATAATAATCTGTTTTTATATATTTTATTTAACCATCTTTGGCACTGGTATTATATGAGAGTCAAATTTACGGAAAATCGGTTCGGCCGTTTAGAAGTGATTGACGCAAAACAAACAAACTTACACTTCATTTTTATACCCTATACCGCCATAGGTGGTTGGATTATTATTCGTTTGTGCTGATGTTTGTAACGCATAGAAACAGTTATCCAACCTTATCAACCATAGAATCAACTTAAAATCACATTTTAAATTGATCTAACGATGTCCGTCCGTCTGGACGGCTGTCGAGCTGTCCACGTAAACTTGTGCACAAAGTACAGGTCGCAATTTTGAAGATAATTCAATGAATTTTTTTTCCAGGGACTTTTATGTTACAAGGACAAAGCCTATTAAAATTGATGGTCCAATATTTCTCCTAGGCTCTATACAAATATCCCTCCGAAATAGGGATTCAACACTCAAACACGCCTTAAAAATAGGAATATTTTAATAAAATTCGGTGAAAAGGAGTTTTATAAAAATATCAATATTAGTACCATATTTTATGATAATGGATCTACAATTGGCCATAGCTTCCATATAACCCCTTCCTTAGGAAATCACTTTAACACGAAAAAATCTCATACTTATGTTAGTATCAACTTAATATTCGACATAAATAAAATATTTTTATTATAAACGACAGTGCGAAATTTTCTGAAGATCGGTACATAACTGACTATATCACCCATATAAGACCCAATTTCGGGAATCACCCAAAAGTTCATAAATACATGTGAATCTTAGTAGAGAGAAATTTCTTTTTTTTTCCCTCCCCGAGGATCCGCGCCTGATTTTGGTCGGGCTTAACCGATTATACCTTTTTCTCTCGTTATAATATTAGGATTCATTTATTAATTTATTTATTACTTTATTTATTTGGTTATTTATTTACTTATTTATTTATTTATTTATTTATTACTTTATTTATTTATTGTTTTCTTTCCTTTATGTTTGGATTAGGGCAAATATAAGTTTTGCCCATCACTGTTATTAAACCATAATTGGCACCTAAAAGTCATTTTAAAAAAGTCTATTTGACGCCTTATTTCTTCTTTTTTAGTGTTAATAAGCCAAAATTCGAATTTTAATTTAACGCAATTTTTTTAAAATATTAGCAAAAATATTTATTATTTAAAGTAAAAAATGTATGTTAAAATCTTTTTGCGCCGCCATATTCAACAATTAAAATTTAAATAATTACTTTCATAAAAAAAATTTTCTGAATTGACCATAAATTATGGACAAAATTTTATAATATTGTTTTAATGATCAAAATATTGAAAAATATTTTTTTTAACGGCTTTTTAATGTAGAAAATCATTAAAGTTAAAAGAAAAAAAAATTCCAATAAAAAAACAATCAAAATTATTTTTATAACTAAATATTAATAATGAATTTTATTTAATCATTATAAAAAATATTGAATTTATCTATAAATAATCGTTAAATCGCAGTCACATAATTTTATTAACTCCAAATTAAAAAAAAAAAAAAAAATGAAATAAAAAAAATGTTCCCTAAAATTAATAACTAAAAACAAGAAAATAGAAAAAATAAAAATAAAAAATTAAATTCTTTCATGATTATTTTCATTCATTGAAAAAAAAAAAAACAAATATTTATGACTTAAGTTTGTTGGTGATCATATGTATTGTTGTTGCTGTTTGGGCTATAGGCTTTAGTTTTTATGTTTTTTTTTTTCTCCAAATGGTTCTCTACTGTGTGTCATGAAAATACTATACTCTGGAGAGAAATAAAAATAATGAAAAAATAAAACTGAAATAAAAAAATAAAAATGACAATTGAAAAGATTTTGTATTTTGAATACTTGAGCTTTGTTCCTGGTTTGTTGTATGATTTTTTTTTTAACAGTTCATTTGTGGAATCTGTTCGTTGAATCATTCATTATTTTTTCTTTGTTATTGATTTTAATGGATCTTGTCTTGTGAGAAGTTAATGTAAATTTATGTGTTAGTAATGATTGCCATATAGTTCTCAGAACATAAAAATTGCTTCGGAAAAAAGTTACGAAGCAAAATGTGTGTTAAGATTGTTTCGATCGCACTCTTTAAATTATAAAAGAAGTGCGATCATAATAATGATAATTTACAAATCGCTTAAAAAGACGAAAATCTCTTAATTTGTATATAAAAACAGAGGCAATCAATAAAATGAATATTTCCCAATCGCAAAATATAGATCTCTTAGTCGGAGGGAGATCTCTTAGTTTGTTTTATTAAAAAATCATTTTTAAATTTCTTTCAAAAAGAACTAGGTAATAATTCTACAAATGATTTTTACTCCGACTAAGAGATCTATATTTTGCGATTGGGAAATATTTATTTTATTGATTGCCTCTGTTTTTATATACAAATTAAGAGATTTTCGTCTTTTCTTTATTAAGCGATTTGTAAATTATCATTATTATGATCGCACTTCTTTTATTTTAGTAGCTGTAGTTAAAAAAAATAATTTAAAGAATGCGATTGAAAAAATCTTAACACACGTTTGGCTTCGTAACTTTTTTCCGAAGCAATTTTTAAAATTTTTATTGATCCAGTTATCTTTGAAAAACAAGTCAGTTATTATTTTTAATGGCTACTTTGTTGGGGAGAAAAATTGTTCCCATGATGTTGGGTATGCCAATTTGCTGCAAAAAGTTAAATCCAATGCAAACTTGAAACCATACAAAGTCCAACAAGTTCTAGACAGGAATGCTGCAAAAAATTTAGAAGCCAAGAATAGATCACGAAAATTAAAATCAAATTTCATACAAAAATGTTCATGTTGTATGATGGATGAAGAAACGTATGTACTGGTTGATTTCCTTAAAAATTACTGGAGAAGCCAGTTATTTGTCACAAACGGCTCTATAAATCCAGAAATGTACATCAAATAATGTTTGCAAAAAAAGCTTTTTGCTATAAGAGAGAGCAAATGGTCCAGATATTTTTGGCCCGATTTTTCATAATGTCATTAGAGAGCCCAACAAGAAAGCTCTTGAGTGAAACTAAACCAATAACATAGTTTTTGTACCAAGAGAGGCCAATCCTTCAAATTGTCCTGAGCTAAGACCAGCAGAGGGATATTGAACTCTTGTGAAAGGGAATTGAAGAACACTAAAAAGGTGTCCCAAAATATCGAAAAAAAATAGCTTAAAAAAACTATTAAATCTCTAATGGAAGGGTTGCCAAAGTTAGAGATTTAATAGTTTCATTTAAATAGGATCAGTGGTTTCAAAGTTCCAGACTTATTACCATTTATTTTGCTTACGCTACTTAAGATGATTGTGGCTCGATTTGGGGTGCCGCCATCGACATTAACGAAAATTATAAAATAAAAATAAACATAAATTGATAAAAATTACAATAAAAAGTTTTGAAAATTACAGATTTTTTATTCAAATTTGTATTATATAATATATACTAATCGACACTGAACCTCTCCTCTTGGACCAAACCTTTGACCTATCATGCAACCTATTACATGGGATTGTCATTGTACATGAAGTGATAGCTTCCTTTCATATAAATTTCCGGAACTGGGACCGATCACTTGCCTCAAGAACCTGTCATGTGACTAGACACTATTCTAGGGATATTATCAATTAATAGAAAAAAAAATAATCAGTACTCTAAGATGAACCGTTTCTAAGTTATTGAAATTTATATATGTCATGATTATTTCGATCGCACTCCTTAAGCATTCTCCAACCTTTCTATATTTTCCAATTTTTATAAGATCATTTTCTTGATCGTTTTTGTTTGTGTAAACAAATTAACAGACTTTCTCTATTTTCATTTTTATGATGGCACTTCTTTTATTCTAGTAGCTATAGTTTTAAAATAATTTACATATCTTTTAGTTTGAAAGATCAATTTAAAATCTTAGTTTTTATTAAGAAAAATGTTTACCCAATCTTTAAAGTATTTCAACAGCTATGGCAACTCTCTATGTAAAAAGAAAAACAAAACATAAATATTTATTATAAATTTTACACTACAGATTTTTTGAAATTGATTTCCCTGAGTCTCTGCTTAGAATTCTCAATGTAAGATAAAAAAACCTAAATATTAAAATTTCTGATCTTGTGTCTGGAGTAAAATAAAAATTTAAGTCATAAAAATAAAAAAACAATTTTAAAGTTTGCAATGACAAGGGGAGAAAGTTCATGTTATTCTATTCAAAAACCATGTACAAACATCTGAACATATGTATATGTATGTACATATGTATGATCTCAAGTATGGGTCATTAAACAGAAGCATCTTTCCTACCACAATGACGCCTTTTTCTTCGCTCTCTCTCTTTTTCTCTCACATTTAAAGCTTAGCACAGTAGCTGAAGTTACTATAAAATACCATAACAAATCAAAGCCACAGTACTAATGCCTAAGTACTTAATTAAACATAATTTTCTTGTACATATTTTCAATTTTGACTTTTTTTTAGTTAAAATTTTTCTGTTAATGCACTTAAATGTTTATAATTTTCTTTAATAAAAAAAATGTTATTCAAATGAATTGTTTTATGCGGGTTCTTTAAGAATTTACTTAAAAAAATATATGAAAGAAAAAAAATCACTTCAATATGTTTTAATTTTTATTTGTTATTTGTTTAACTATTTTCTATAGTTTTGATTCTTTGGAGTGGCATAATTCAATTTAATTAATTTTTATTAGGAATTTTTATTTGCTTCAATTATTTTTTTATTTTTTATTATTCTTGTTTTAATAATTTAATTAAATATTCCCAACATAAAGAATTTGTGTTCTTTTTTAATTCTAACATTTTGTTGGCAAGATCATATAAATTATTAATATGTTTTTGTTTATTAATTAATAGTAAAAATCCCCAGAATTGATTGGGTTATAATAATTACACTGATCGACAAAAAAAAATCCTTCACCAAAGACGAATAGTTAAACTTGATTCATTTTGATGTGCGAATTTGCTTTCAGTTTTTTTCCCACCTGGTCTGCATTTGCTTATGGACGTGTCTAATATTTCGTCCATAGTGAGGTCATTACTCTAGTAATTTTCTCATAACTCAAGAACCAAAAGATGCATACTAAAAATATCTTCAAATCACCTAAACTTAATTTTTTAATGTGCTCAATAGTTTTGATGTTATTTCATGCTAAATTTAAAATTTTTTTGATACTAAAATTTCTTTTAATAAATGAAAACATCAAAAATATTTCAGTTTATGGTGATATGACTAAAATAAGGTATGTTTCTTCAAAATTGATGCATAAATCTTGATTTTATTCAAAGTTAAGTAAAAATACCCCATGTTACACACAGTGTACAGTGTGACAGAATCAAAATTTTTTGGAAATAAATCTTTAACTTCTGATCGACTGGTTGGATTTTCATGAAATTTGGTATAGGCATAGTAGAGGAATGTACAATATTAAGTTTGGAAGGAGAGGGCACAACACACCCCTCAGAGGTGGAGCTAAGGGAGCTCAAAGTTAGGCACATCTAACATAAACAAATTTTTAATCGTTTTTAAAATTTTAGTTTCTCGTCCGATTTCAAATATTTTTATATATTTTGTTGCAGGCCCTGATAAGACCTATAAAAACATGCTTAAATGTCTTATTTATCTCTTATAGTTTACGAGTTAGTTGCGTTTGAATTTTTAAGCATCATTATTTTGCATGTCCCTGGTCCAGTTCTTTTCATATATCCTAGTATTTCCGACCAATTTTTTTGTTTTTTATTGTTAAAGAACAAAAAATATTAACTGAACAAAAAAATTTGATTCAATATTATTGCCGAGTCCAAAAATAAACGACTTTAAATAAAAAAACGACTTTTTGTGTTTTTTAGGCGAAAAAATATCTACTCTTTTTTATCTTAAATAAAATTGTCTTTCTCTTTCTCTTTGTCTCTTTCTCTCTGCTCTTCAATTTGATTGATTGCAACTAATTTTTGAATAATTCATTTTAATTGAAATTCATTTTTATAATTCATTTTAATTAATTCAAAATTCAATTCAAATGAATTGGAATTAAATTCAAAATTCAATTGAAATGAATTGGAATTAAATTCAAAATTAAATTCAAATGAATTGGAAATGAATTACAATTCATTTTTAAAAATTTATTTGGATTAGAAACGAATTGGAATTCATTTCACAAATTCATCTGAATTGTAAATGAATTCCAATCCATTATACCAAATTCATTTGAATTCAATCAAATTTTATTCAATTAATTTTTTGTGTGAAAAGATTTTATTCAAAATTTAGTTAATTTGTAACCAAATAAAACCAAAATTTAATGATTAATTGACAGGTCTGGTAATATCGTGTATCCCAATTGACAGAGATACTTTGTGTTGCAAATAATTCTTTTCTTTTTAAAAATCTGTGTAATTTAAAATTCAACGCTTTTATCTAATTAAATTAAAACTTTATTATCTTTATGATTAAAAAATAATAATAACTTCTTTAAAAAAAATTGGACCATAGAAGTTTTTTATAGAGAGTTAGGCTTTTCAGATACGCTGGGAGAATGTGATATTAATATGTCATTAAGTGATAAAAAAGTGCACAGGACCTATTGGATTTGTAGTACTCTATAGGATCTGTAGTTTATTCAATCAATTGTTAAAGCTTGAGATAGCAACTCCCTAGATAACCGGTTCAATAGTAGTTTCGTGACAGTTTCTCTCGTTAGCGACTGATCTAATTTCGGGAACTTTATATGAGAAGAACGTGTAACTTTAACGTTGGGTTGACATGCCCCTAGGGATAGGTCACAGGATAGATTACCAAACTGGTTCAGAGAAGAGGTTAAGATTCGATTAATATAAATACAAATTTGTATAAAATTCGTGGTGTCTTATCCATTTGGGTTTCGCTGAAATCTAAACATGGCGCCCACCTTGCACTGGGTACAATATTGAGGGACTCAGTTAGCAGCGTTAGGCATTGGGGCATCCGACATCCTGTTCGAAGGACCATAAACAAGTTTGCAATCGTAAATTGCCTTGTTGTCTCTGGCGTAACAAGGCAGAGTTTGTGGACTATAATTTGACACCAGCAGAATGGAATACGTACGCCGCTACACACTTCTTCAGCATTCGTGGTGTCTTATCCATTTGTGTTTCGTTGAAACCTAAACAACATTTATATTTATTTTAAAATTTTTCGTTAAAATCGTTGATGGCACCCCGAATCGAATCCATGTTCATCTAACGTATGTTTTATAGTTTTCAACGCTAATCACTCCGCCCCTGATGGTTATTGCGCTCGAGGTGCTAATTGCGCTCTTAACAAGCAAATTAAAAATTAAGTGTGTTTGTATCAACTGGTTCTCAATAGGAACTTTGGTGACGAGTAAGGTCAGGGATGATAAATGGAATTTTCGTTATTGTACTAAGTTGAAAATAAAATTGTACTTTTTAGACAGTAATTGTACTAAAAAGGCAAGAACTTCTTTTTCCAAAACTTTACAATACTTCTTGATCTTTCGAACTAAACGAACTATTAAATTGATATAAAGCTTTTCATTGAAATTCATTGTGTTTCCAGTGAAGGTGTTAAATGACGAATGAGAGTATAACTGTATCAGGATCTTATACAATAAAATTTAATTTGTTTTCAGCTTCAAAAATTCCTCCATCTCCTCCGCAAAACAATCAATCGATATAACCTTTACAAAGATTACATCTTTCAAATCTCTGGGTTTAATAGTCTCTACCAATATCAATCTGAGTTTTATATAGTACTCGAAGAAAAATTCAATCTTACAAAAGTAAAGTTATCTACAATGTATGTGACAAATGTTAATGAATCGTAACGCGGTTCAGTTGGTCGAAATCCAATACATGGTCAACGAGGGAGTGAGAAGCATAATCTTAGAAATACTAACAGCAAAAAGCAATAATTACAATGACTGCTCCTCAACACAGAGCTACCTCATTAATGATATATTTATAGACTAAATTATATAATTGTACTAAATTTATGACTGGAGTACTACAGTACTTTTGAAAAGCGAATTGAACTGAAAAAGTACAATTGTACTGAATTTATCATCCCTGAGTTAGGTGTCAATTGGTATACATATAATACTGAGGGACCGGTCTATTACTGCAATTGCCATAAATTTCTCGCAGGGCTACTATAACGTATTTGTATTGAATCTTTAAATGACTAGTTAATTGTTCAGGATCTCATTTATTAAAGGGTGGATGGATACTTCTTTGATCTGAAGCGAACAATATGTCACCAGGTCTCCAAGTTAATTTAACTTTTACTTTATTATTATTAAACATAATCTACTTATAGCTTTTCATCTAAGACCACCCAATAAGTTTTTCTAAATACACATTTCTAATATAAAATTTAAACAAATGTTGCATTATAATAAATAATATGTTTTCAAATATTAAATAATTTTAACGCCCTAAATTATCACATCAAATAAAAGGTACTCTTTCAGTCGACCTTAATCGTTTTTTTTTTTTTTTCATTCTTATTATTAATTTTCTTTCTATAAAACATTTATTATTGTCATGGCTTTAATTAAGCTTATAATCCTCTTATAATACAATTGTTATTATTTCAAAATACGAAATATGAGTGTAAAAGGCAACACCATATGAAAGGGCATAAAAAAAAACAATTTCAAAATCTAAATTCAATCTTTTATTATTACGAATACAATTTCTTAATTGTCGCTAAAGTAAAATAAAACCCTTCAAAATGAAATTTGAACAGAAAAAAATCTGAATTAGTTAATGCAACTGGTTTCATTTTATTCATATTACTGATGATTTTTGTCTGGTGTCTAATGCTAATGGATTATGCATGTCTGATGTCTGTCTGTCTGTCTGCTCGTCTATCCATCTAGAAATATAGAAAATGATGGTAATTGAGGTCATGTTCGAAATATTAATGTTAGATACCAGTAGAAGGGTTAAATTATATCTATACCTACATATGTATGTTTGTATGTATGTAATATTTTCATGTTGCATGAATGTTATATGTGTCAACAACAAATTTGTTTCAATTAAGAAAAGGTTTTCCATCACATCACATCACTCTTTTTATTCTTTTCTTTCAATGATTGATGTGTTGGTTTTGTTTCTTTATTATTATTTTTTTTTTAATTTTAGAAAATATTTGTACAATAGAACTAAGTAATGGACTAGAACTTTTTCTTCTTTCTCTATTTAAATAATAAAGATTTCATTTTAATAATAAAGATTCATAGAAAATTATTAAAAAAAAAATTACACAATTTTATTTAAGAAAAATAAAAATGTATTTCTGCTTTGAAGAATGATGGAACTGTTTATTTAGTGAATAAAATTTTATATAAATATTTACAGCTTTAAAAAGCATTGTTAAGCTAAATTCCTTAAAGTTGTGATTATTTACTTTCTGTCTGTTTCTGTAAATGCAAACGAATGTTTCTTTCAATTTATTAAGGCGAACTTCCAGTTAAATTTATCAAAGAGAAGTTAAATATTTTAAAGTAGGAATAAATCTACATTAAACCTTCTTTAAGCGATATAATAAACTTCCACTTTTATTTGATTATACAGTTCAACAGCAAAAAAAGGTTTGAATAACTTCTATATAGATTTGATGTATTATGATTCCAGTAGTCCAAAATTCAGCCAAATTTTAAATTCTATGTAGAGGTTCTTTTTGAAATGGTTGATATAAGAATCTGGAAAAATCGAAAAATGCAAATAGTATTATTAATGTAGTGAAGCTACATATCATATGAATCAAAAAGATGGGTGGTATATTGATTTTGTCACTCTGTGTGTATATATTATCTGTGTCCTAGTTAGATTCTGAGTCGATCTAACTATGTTCGTCTATTGAAAGCGGGATAGGGCTCGAACGGTGCAAGGTAGGGGGACGAAATTTAGCACGAATATTTATCCTATATAAGGAGGGTGTATTTAAGAAATACTATTTACGACTCGAAAGATATATTAATAAGCAAAACTATATAATTGTACTAACCGTAGAGGGAAAAGAACTAACGCAAAACATGTCATGGGATTGGTCTAAAGCAACGGTTCTCAAATGGGGGTCCGCGACCCACAAGGGATCGCAAAGATAATATTGAAAAATATCCTTAAAAACACTTTTTTTTTCTTTTTATAAAAATATTATGTCAAAAGTTAAAACAAAAAATAAAATAAGACATATTTATAGGAGAGCAGGCAAATCAGTGTTGCCAGAAATTGAGGAAAATAAAAGATAAATTTTACTACAAAAATGGTATGAAAAGCCTAAGTGTCCCAAAAAATAAAACCAGAAAAAGCTAATATATTTTCTTAGTTTTCATTAGTTTTAGGTCAACTTTCACATTTTCGACAATAAAATTCACATTTCTCCGAAGTGTAATTGATTTTGATTGAAAACTTTTAACTTTTATAGATTCCTAAACTGCATTCCTTTGGAGATTCGTACTTTTTTTAGAAAATATAGAGTAAAGTCAGTCAGTTTCTACAAAGTGATTGAAATGCGAACAAATGTGTACCTTGACCGCAGGCGTTTTTGGAATTATTATCTATTTTAATGTCATCTTTGTATAGATACCTTTAAGAAGTTAAAAAAATAGATAATAAATAATTTTACATGTCAAATGAACCCTATTTTTAGCTTCCTTACCTCTGTCTTTGAGCATTCTGTTGGGTGTATCTTCCTAACATATTATTGTACACACAAAGCCGATTAAAAGTTACATATATTTTTAAAATATTCTATTCTACCCTACCGTAAAATGGCACCAAAAACTTTTTTATGTAGAAAATATAACCCATGTATTCAATTTAATTTTGAACCAACTGATTAAAAAATATTTCGGTTCAAATATAGAGAAATTTATCAAAATAGATTTTTTGGTCGATTTTGTGGACGCAAAGGTCGCAACTCCATCGCGATGTCAAAAAAGGGACGTGAAGCCTGATCTTGTGAGAACCCCTGGTCTAAAGTGATAGAGACCGGTTCTAGTTCTAGCATTTTGTATGAACTGGACCTGTCCTTTTAACATGGCGTTGGCCTAGGAGGGAAAAATTCACCCTTTTTAACCAGTTTTGAGACAGGTCACAGAACCAGTGTTGCCAATTTCTGTGTAATTATCAAAAAATGGGACAATTTTAAATTCTTTGGATATTCTTTAGATAATGAAATTTATTTGTAATACTTGTGTAATTTTAATGGAACTTCATTTCATAAATTAGTAAGTATATTAACGTTTAATAAAAAGTAAGACTGTGGAAATGAAAACCTGAATTTTCAAAAAAGTAAGGCTAAAAACAGATCTGTAATCTGAACTTATAAGACTTAAAACTAATAGAGTGCAGAATTGTGGCACCATTAGCACTGTAGAATTTTTAAGGCTAATATGGCGTTTTTATTTTGCTTATAGCTTCAGAATTTTCGTTTAAGCTTCTAGCTTTTTTCCTAGCATTTTTTTGATTCTTAATATAGCTTTAAAAAGGCTAAAAATTTACAAATTTTATTTTCGAAAATCACAATTTTAAGCAATTTTGTGCAGTTATTCGCACAAAAAATATAAATTTTTTATATTTAGCGAAAATTTTATTATCCATAGAGATTATTTATGTTGAATTTATAAATTCACTAATATATCTTCAAGAAGTACCAAAAACTAATGAGAACTGAGAAATAAATATGTTTTTTAATAAGACAATATATTAGCTTTTTTCTGGCTTTATTTTTT
>MINK01173175.1:0-22718 GCA_001735545.1 Phormia regina
CAAATTTGTAAATTAAAGTCTTAAGATGAGAATTTTGTTGAGAAATTCAGATCAGAAAAAAATTATTATAAACCTTTACTTATATGACTAAAGAGTGATACATAAGCTCTAAGAAAAATGTTATTTGAATCACTCTGTTTATGTACAACTAGAGATACAAGAATTCAAATTTAGCAACCTTGACGACCAAAGAATAATTTAACAAAAATCTTATATTCAATCATAAATAAAATAACTTCATAACTAGTTATAGAAAAAGACATAAGCCTTAAGATAATTGCTATTTGAATCATCATGTTTAATCAGAAATTAAACTACCGGGTGACCAAGTTAAACGCTTTAACTGAAAATAGTTAATAAAAAATCTTAAAACCTGGGAAAATTTAGATCTAATTAAAATAATATTAAACCATACGATAAAAAGTATATATAATTTAAGAAAATTAATAATGTTAACCCCCCTGTATTAATAAATTTCTTTTACAGGGTGTCAAAAGTAATCATTTCAAAACAGAAATATCATTAAAATTAACTTTAATTCATTATTAATTTTTAACATATTTACATTTAGTTTTAATTTGTTTAAAATGTTGTTATTTTATATATTAAATATAAAATATTTAAAGCCTACTTTTAGGCGTTAAACTAAAATTTAGAAATATTTTTAATTAAAGCCAAATTTTCGTCTAAACTTTTCCTAAAAATAAACTTTAAGAAAATTCTATTACACTTACAACTTACATTCATTAAATATTATATAATTTTCACAATGTTAGCTACACAAACAACAAACAAACAATCAAAACAGCCTAACTATATGCAACGTAGTGGAAAATAATATTTAATCCGCGGAAAATATGACACTACAAAAATTTACGCAAAAGACAACAAAATCATAACAAACACCAAAAATACATATACATAATACACACACACAACTACTATTACAACACCCAAAAAAGCTTATATAATAAATTCCACATTTATGAAGCGCAAAATGAGACGCAGAGTACGAAAAAAAAAAATGAAATGAAAGAGTCGGGGAAATGCCTTCGGCAAGGATTAGTGATTTTAGCATTTTAATGGTTAGAGGCAAGTTTATGTTAAAAAATTTTTTGTATTTTCAATGCTTGGAAAAATAACGTAATGAAAATGAAAAAGAATTTTTGTACAGGCGGTGTGTGGTTGTGGGTAGTGATGATGCTCATGATGATGATGATAATGATGATTATAATGCTAAGCATGAGGTAGAGGAAAAAGATTATTACATGCGGTTAAGCTGTAAGGCTATGCTTGAAATTAGTAGGAACAAAAAAATAAAATAACTGAAAATAGCTAAACAAAAAATAAATCGTGTATAAAAGGAAAATATAGAGAAAAAAATGAGACTCAAATTAGAAATTGTGTTTTTTTCCTTCTTTAGCGATTTAAGTATTTAAATTGTCTAATTAGGAGTTTTTTTTTCTCATTTTAGATTTCATTTTTAATGCAATAAAGCGGCTTAAGTATGGCAAAAGCGTATTAAAGTTTAACGGAGCAATGAATTTTGATTAGAAAATTAAAGGTGGAGAAGGGAGGCAAAAATGATATTCCCCTTAAAATAAAAAAAAAGAAATCAGAGAGTTATAATTCTATATAATTTCTAGAGAAGTTTGAATTAAAAAAAGAAAACAATAAATAAGCAATTAATTATGTATAAAATTAAACAAAAGACTGATTAAAATGAGTTTATAATAAATTAAAGACAAGGATTTAAGAATTAAGGAAATGGATATTTGAAATATCAAAATTATAAAGAGCACAAGCTACAGGGTGTCGTAAGTGTTTTCCTTTAATGTGAAGAAAATGTTGTTTCATTAAAGTGCTTGATAGTTTTGAATTTGATTATATTTAATTATATAAAATTAATGCTTATAATAGAACAACAAAGGAGCTTTAAACCAAATCAAAACTTAAGCTTTTAAGCTTTTAAAAAATAGTTATTTGAGCCACCCTGTTAATACAAAACATTAGTTATAGGGTGTCAACCTTTACTAACTTGCATAAAAAGTTTAGTTTCATTTTTCTTAATTTAATTGTAAAAAAAAGTATTTTAATTAAAACAATTTACTTTCAAATAATCGATCTTGAAGTAGGCTTTCAGAAAATCTATATCTTAATAATTTTGTTTATAAACAACATGAACTACAGGGGGTCAAACCTGAATATCTTGCATGAGAAAAAATATATAGTTAATTTAAAACATTCCTTAGATATTTTTAATTGAGAGTTTCATTAAATTAATGTTAGATCGGCTAGAATTTGACCTTCAGAAAATAGTTATTTGAACCACCCTGTTTGCCCGCAACATAAGTTACAGGGTGTTAAACTTTAGTAACTTATTTATTTTATTTTTTAATTTGAATATTTTTTTTTTATAAAAATAATATTTTGAATTAAAACAATTTATGTTCCAATAATAGATCACAAAGTAGGCTTTCAAAAAATCTAAGTCTTAATCATTTTATTTATAAACAACATGAACTACAGGGTGCTAATCATGAATATCCTGCATGAGAAAAAATATATTTTATTATTAAATAATTCCTTAGCTTTTCTAAATTAAGGGTTTGATTGAAATAATTTTACATTTAGTAGAACCTAAGCTTTCATAAAATAGTTATATGAACCGCCCTGTTTATATACAACATAAGCTGCAGGGTGTCAAAGTGAGCAACCTTTAATATTAAGGTAAAATCTTATTTTAATTTAAATATATTTAAAAAATATATAATTTAAAATCTTAAATAAAAATAAATTAACTCAAGCTTTGAAACAAAACTTGAGCTTTACAAAAATGTACATGTGAATCATTTTGTTTAATTACAATAAAATATACAGGGTGTTGAGGTTGAGAAATTTGAGCACGAGAGTACATATAGATTTTTTAAAATATTTTCTTAATTTTTCTAATGATTAAATACATTTTAATGCCAAATTAAAAATTAGGAAAATGTATAAAAGAGACACCTGGTTTATACCACAGTCGAGTTAAAGGGCAAGAAGTGTGAACACCTTAAGATAAAAATATTTCAAAAATACTTTTAAATTCATTTAAAATAAATACTTAAACTAGTCATAATGTAATCATGAAATCAGTACATTACAAATTCAATTTGTTTTTATTAGATTCCTTTTTTTAGTTCTTAAAATATTCAACTTTTAAAAACTTCCTTAAATTTTTCTCTCAAGCCAAAAAATCCCCTTTAATTAAATGTAATTTTTTAGCCCTCCTTAAGTCTTTAATTTGTATTTTGTTTATTTTAACTTTAATATTTGTTTATTTGTTTTTACAAATTAATATTTTAACTTAAGTTAAATTGCACCTAAAAGTATGCTTTTAATATTTCTAAGAATTTTACCTTAATTAAGTTCATAATTAATTGTTGGAAAAAATGTACTTTCAACACTTAAAATTTTTTTCTAAAATAAACAAAAACATTAAGAATAAATCGTTAATAAACTTGAACACTGTGTTTGTTAGTGTTGTTGTAGACAATTAGAATTTTAATAGAAATTTTAATATTTAATGTAAAAGAGCCTAAAGGTATGTAAAATTAATATGAAATTAACACTTTAAAAAAGAAACAAATAAATAAAGCAGAGTTTTATTAGGCAAAAATAATAAAAAAGAGGCAGAAAAACATAAATATGGTGCACGAAATTTCAAAAGAAATATATTAAATAAAAAAATTAATTAATAAAGTCAGGAAATAGTATTTAATATAAATAGTTTTGATTTAAGAAAATTATTAAAACAAATATAAATCTTAGCCCAAGAGTATGCTTTAGTATATTTATTTTTGTTATAGCCTTAAAGTATACTTTACTTTGCTATAATTTTTAAATCATTTCTTTAAAATTAACCTAAATTTCTTCTTTTTATTTTTTTCTATTTCCAAATTTCTATATTACATTTTAACAGCTGCCAAAAAGTATGCAATTAATTTAATTTTTTCTCTTATTCCTTAAGAAATGCATTTTCATTTCACTTACTTCTAAAGAAAGTTTTGAGAAGCTGTTTTAAGTTTTTTTTTTCCATATGCCATAATATCTTTACTAGATTTTTGCCAAATTACCACCCTCTCTTTCACTTTCGGCTTAAACATTAAGCAATTTAAAATTAATAGTAATTTATATAAATTCTTTTAAGTGTTCATTTTACACATACACAAACACTCAGCCCGTCAGGCTTAAGTTGAGAGTATAATAAGTATGTGGTTTATAACATGACCTAGTTTAATTTAGTTTAGAAAAAAAAGGCAGAGAATTTTTAAAAATATTTAAAGTTTTTAGGTTTTGATTAGTTAAAACAAGCAAATAACAGAATGCAGTAAAATTTGGAGTAAAAACAACAGCAAAAATAACAAATTAACAAACTAAATAAAGCGTTAAATTAGTTTAGTTTCAAAAATAAAATTAAGGTATAAATTTTCATTGGAAACGATTTTGGGCACAAGATTTTAGAAAATTTCATAAAAGGATTAAAGGATTTTTTTTAACAAAGTTTAATTGAAAATATTAATAATATTATGTTTAAGCAGTAAACATAATTTTATTAAAAGTAAGTTGAAAAAATTAAAAAGTATCAGCTGCTTTTAAATAAAAAAAAAAATAAAAAAAAAAAATAAAACAAATGTTAAAAAATGTAAAAAGTCTTATATTAAGCATATTATATATCATTAAAAAGGTAATTTGGTATACTTTAAGAAAATATCAAAAAATGTTTAATATTTGAAATATCGTTGAAGACTTTTGTGAAAAGTATTTGAATGATATAATAAGGTAAATAAATTCAAAGGCTTATGTTAGCAGCTAGTAATTTTGATTTAAGAAAATATTAAAATAAACACATTATATATCAAACGAAAGGTTATTTAACGTACTTTAAGATACCCTACAATTATTTTCAATATTTGAAAATGAGCTAAAGATTTTTGTAAAAACAAAAAATAATCACTAAAAAATTAAAAAAAAAAAACAAGTTGTTATTTAATCGAGTATTATTTAGGCTTAAGGAAAGCTTAATTTAGATATACTATATATCATTTGAAAGACAATTATGTGTGTTATAGGAAATTGAATACAAATTTTTAATATTAGCAAATAAAAAGTACATTTTTCCAGAAAAAAAAAAATAAAAATATATATAAGAGCTCTAAAATTTAAAGGCTTAGGTTTGGCATATGGTATTAAAGCTGGAGGAGAGCTTAAATAAAGTATATTATATATCATTGGAAAGATAACTGCAAGTACTTTTAGGAAATATAATAATATTTTCTTTATTGGAAATTTTGTTAAAGACTTTTGTAAAAAGTAAGAGACTGACATTTTAATTGAATTTAAAAAAAAAATAATTGTTATTTTGATTTTAACAAAGCTGAGGTTAAATATATTATACAGCATTGGAAAGGTAATTAAATGCTTTTTAAAAACATAAAAATATTTCAAAGATTTGAAAATTCTTTAGACTTTTTTGGTAAAAAGGAAATGTTTTATTTTGTTTAAGGATTAAGCTAAAGTTATATATCATTTGAAAGCTAATGTAATTTTCTTCAAGAAAATCAAACAGTATTCTTAATATTTTAAAATTTCTTTAAGACTTTTGCTAAATAAATGTCACTGAAAAAAGCAATAAAAATCTAAATTTCTTTCATTATATTTTTTTAATTTTAATAACAATAATTTTTGTTTCAAAACTAAAATCCCTCTAGGAATAGAAAATTACAAAAAAAATCCTAAAAGTATGCTTTATAAAACATTCCAAAATACAAAGTAATATTTGCCAAACTTTAACACACACACATAAATACACATATTAACAACAACATTGTGTTTGAACAATTTTGTTGCAATCAGTAAAAATCAGTCAACCAACAAACATAGTACATATACTAATGCATTAGTAGCAGCAGCAGTAGCAACCAACACTGGCCTCAAAAACCTGCCAACAATATTTTTCAAAAAAATTTTATAACTTCATGCCAATAATTTAAAAAAAAAAAAAAAATTTCTAGCTATATAAAATATTTTCCCTTTTACTCTTTTTATTATAAAAAATTTTCTCTTAAATGTTTGTTTGTATATTAATATTTGTTATAGCTGTTGTAGTAAAATGTTTGATTTTCAGTAGCACTAAATATTGGCTTTTCATTATTGTAAATGAAATCTTGTACGTTTTATATACATATACATATATTTACTTATGTTTGTATATGTTACTCTCTACTCTATTGCTGATGATGATGATGATGGATTTTTGCTATTGGTTACTTTGGTTTGTTGTAGTTTGTGCCAATGTGTATTGTTGATGTATTGGTCGCCAAATATTGACATACTACTTGAAATTGACAGCAAATGCTTGTTATGAAAAGTATGCTTTACTTTTTTTTACGATTTTTCTCTTTTTGCTGATTTTTACTTTGAGTGTGTGAGAGTGTGTATGTGTGTGTGGTGATTTTTGTTTTATTGCTTTCATTGCTGTTGTTGCAACTGTTTGTTATTATTGTTTTCTTTTACTTTCAATGTTTAAATATTTTCGATATGTTGGAGGGTTGGAGGAGAATAGCTGTCAAATTGACAGCTTCTTTTTGTTGAAAAATAAAATGTATTTAAAGTTCTAGATTGTTGAACAGGCTGTCTGGTTTGTTTAAAAGAATTTTAAATAAAAATAAGCTTAAAATTTTATGAATTAATGAAATGGAAGAAAATATTAAAAAAAAGTTAAAAATTAAAAAAGTCCGGTTTTTTAGTCTGTAGCAAATATTTAGCTTTAATTTATATATATTGTATACCATTGCAAAGGTATTTATATGTATTTTCAGAAAATGTATATTTCTGTAAAAGAAAATCGTTTAAGCTTTTTATACGAATAAAATTGTTTAAAACTTAAATATAATCATTCAAGCCTTAAAAATAGTTTTTGATATTTAAGCTAGAGGAGAAAGCTTAAATTGTATGTATTGTACATCATTGGAAAGGTAATTTATTGTAGTTTAAGAAACTATAAATGTTTTTTAATTATACGGAAATTCGTTAAAGACTTTTATAAAAATAATAAAACAAGTAAATCTTAAAGACATACAATTTTAATTTCTTATTTTACCTTAAAATAGAGAGATTGAAATAAGAACATGATATATGAGTAGAAAGCTAGTCAAATGTAATTTAAGTAAATATTAAAATAGTTTTATTATCTAAAAATTCGTTTAAGAAAAAAAGTCATTAAAATCATAAAATAAAAATTTAAAGATTTTATATTAACATTTCACATTTGAGCTTAAAAAAATCCTAAGTTAAAATTAGGGTATATCATTAGAAAGCTAACCAAATGTAGTTTAAAAATATAACAAAATAGTTTTATTGTTACAAAATTCGTTTAAGACTTTTGGTAAAAGAATTTCCAAAGATTAGAAAATTAAATTCATTATATAATGTTGCTCATTTTAGTTGAAAAGAATTGAGTTGGATGTATTGTATATCATTCGATAGTTAGTTATAATAAGTTTTAAAAAATATTAAATTATTTTTCTTCTTTGAAAATTTGTTTAAAACGTTTGTAATAAAAATATAATTAAATTTAAAAACTTAAATCATTATATTAAAGTCGCTCATTTTTAGTTAAAAAAATTGAGTTTTATATATGCTATATCATTGGAAAGTTATTTATTAATAGTTTAACAAAATATAAAAATACTTTTCCTATTTAAAAATTTTTAAAAGGTTTTTGTAAAAGGAATTTCAATAAAATCATAAACTTAAAGTCATTATATTGAATGTGCTGAATTTAGCTTAAAAAAAGCTTGATTTTTACATAAAGTATATTGTTTAAAAGCTAATTGTAAATAGTTTAAGAAAATATAAAGATATATTTCTTATTTAAAAATTTTTTTAAGACTTTTGTTATAACAATGTTACTAAAATCACACATAGTTTATTATTTCTCATTGAAGTTTAAAAATAACTTGAATTAAGAATAAGGTATATCATTGGAAAGCTTATAGTATGTACCTTTAGAATATGTAAACATATATTGAATTTTTTAAGAATTCATTTAAGTCTGACATAAAAATAGTGCCATTAAATTAATGAATTTAAAAATATAGAATTAGAGGTTTTTTATTTCAGTCTTAGGAAAGCTTGAGTACTACATATTGTACATCATTGTAAAGCTAATTATATGTACTTTTAGAACCTTTAATCTTGTAATCAAATTTTAAGAATTTGTTTAAGACTTTTGTAAAAATAATGCCATTGAATAAAATTAATAATTTAAAAATGTAGAATTTGAGCTTTTTGATCTTAGCCTTGGAAAAGCTTTAGTGTTACATATTATACATCCTTGAAAAGCTAGTTGTATGTAGTTTAAGAAAATATAAGCAAAGTTTTATTAAAAGAAATTTTTTCTTAGTACTTTTCTAATAAGAAAGTGATTGAAATAATAAAATCCATAAATAAATGCTTAGTAAACAAATTTGTCATAAGGAAAGCTTGAGTTATATAAATTATATACCATTGGAAAGCTATTTTAATTGTCTTTTAAAAAAAAGTGTAAAATATTTTAAAAATTTTGGAAATAATTTCTTATTAATTTCATTAACAAAATTATGAAGTAAAATAATTATTAAAAATCATTAAAAAAATAATAAATTTTAATTAATTTTTTTAAAGTTAAATAATCAAGTTGTGAAATATTATTTTTTATGGCTTCTTTGTCTTAATAAGAATGTGTCTTTTACTCTATATTATTAATAATTTTATTATTATCATTTTCTAACACCTTTTGTTTTAATACCATGATACTTTTTTATTATTTTTTTATAACTAGTTTTCTTATTTTTTTCTCCCTCTTTCCTTAGATTTTCTTTAGTTTGTTGTTAGATTTTTTTATTATTATTATTATTTTCATCTTATTATCGAAGTAAGAGCTTATTTTAACATAACCTTTTGTCATAAATTTTAACTTTAAACACAAAGTGTCAAGTATACTTAACCTTCTTTATAATGTTACATGGTTAACAAATACACCAATTTACACACACCAATACATATTAACAAACTAACACATACCTACATATAAGTATAAATATTTTTGCACATTTATTTTAGCCACAACTATGTATGAAAATAAAATACTGTTAGTTAGAAGAAAATGAACAACATTTAATGTTCTCTTTGTGCTCCCTTTACTATATGTGAGTATGTAGTTGGTTGATGAGGGAGAGGATGAGGGTATTTAAAAAATATGGAGAAATAGTTAAATGTATGTATGTGTAAGAGTAATAATAAAGAATTTTTTTTAAAAGGTACTTGACATTTTTCTTTTTGTATTGTTGGTGTTGGTTTAATTTTAGTTGTTTTATATATTTTTTTTTCCTGTAGCATACTTTGTGTTGTCTCAGTTTACAGTGACATACATAGAGTAGAGAAAAAAAATGTAACTAGAGTATTTGTAAATTTATTGTTTTGAAAATAAGAAAAAAAAAAAGAAATCCCTATAAATGTTAAAAACAGCTAAAGACAAAAGCTAAAGAGGAGAAAAGGAAGATAAAACAGAAAAGAAAGAAAGGAATTTGTTAGGGAAAAAAAAAGGGAAAATATATTACTTAAAATGTATGCTTTTGTTTTTTAAAGCTTTCACTTGTAATAGACAATTAAACATTAAGTTTTATTTTTATTATTATCATTTTTTTTTGTATAACATATTTATAGGGAGTTTGTATGTAAACATATGAGCAACAAAATAAAGAAGGCCAAGTTTACTATTAGGTTACTATTTTACAAATATTTGTATACTTTTACATTTTTGTTTTATTTCTTATTTTCTTAAAATTTATTTGCTAGCTTATTGTCTTGTTTTGTAGTTTGTGTTGTAGCTATAAAAAGGATTTTCCTGTATAATATATGAGTTTTTCCTTATTCTCTCTCTCTTTCCTTTTCAAAAAAAAGGTTAATTTATTTGTAGCCTACTTTAAGGGCGATTTAAAAATTTATTTATTTGTTTTCTAGTTTTTATTTTCTTTCTTTATTATTGTTGTCTTTTTGTTTATTGCTTTAGAAAGATTAAAAGGATTTACAAGTGAAAATAAAATATAAAAATTATTGACCATTATAAAGCTTAGTTTTAGGTCATTTAATTTCTTTGATTATTATATAAAGCATATTTTAAGGCTTAAAGTTTTAGGGAAAAGGAAAAAAGGGTAATTTTTTTTAAATAGAGAGAAAAGCTAGTAATTATTTACAATTAAACAACATATTTTAATGAGCTTTTAAGCAGAACATTAATTTTGTAAAAAAAATCCTTTAAAGGTCCTAAAAAATTAAATAGAAATTTGAGTTATTTAAGAGACCAAATATATAAATTTTCTAAAATAAATAATTTTTTCAAAGAATTTTAATTTTTTTTTTTCCAAAATTTATTAATCTTTAACCATATGTAATTTTTGACATCCTTAAACTTTCAAACACCTGGAAAAATATTTCCTATTCACCTCTAATTATTCTTTCCAAGGAGAAAACTTTATCTATTTGCCTTAATTTTTCCATAAGTCATTTTATTAGATTTTTGATTTGTGGTTAAATATAAACAATTTAAATTTCTCTTTGACTCTCTCCTTTTCTAACTCATTTTGCTTTAGCGTAATTTTTTTTATTATTGTATATTGTATTTCGTGGTCATCATTTATATTTAAGTCACGTGTTTGGTTTTTGTTTTCTTATGACTTAAAAACTAGAGTAAAATATTTGCCAACAGTATAATATGATATGCTGCTGTATTATTATTATTTGCGGCACAAAAGGTGAATGTAATGTTTAACTTTATTGTTGTGTTGTTTAATTTCTTTGGCAAAAAACATAACTAAACTTTGCTTATATGCTTTATAAGCAATTTTTTCTTCAGGTTTTACCTCAAAAAATATACCTTTTGCATACTAAATAGTTAAGTAAATAACATAAATAATGTGTAAAACATTAAATAGAGAAAAAAAGAGAGATTTTTTTTTCATATATATAAAGCATACTTTTAGGTAGATAAATAAAGTTTAGGTTTTTTTGCTTTAATTTTTTTTAAATAAATTAAATAAAATTTATTTATTTTAAGATAAAAGCAAGTTAAATATTTCGTATTTTATAAAAGTAAGATAAGAAAGAGTTTTATTTTCAAAAAATTAAAGAAAAAACTAAAAAAAAGTAAGCTAAAGGGTTAAAAAAATGAGATATAAATTATGTCATAAATAAATGTTTTCAGAGAAGTAATTTAGCTATTAAATGCTGCAAAAACTACAGTTTTCTATATAAAATTATATAAAAAAATTCTGAAGCCTTTAAGATAGGCAACATTTTCTAATTTTATTTTTTGTCAATATTAATAAAATATTTTATATTTTTAATAATTTTTTGTAAAAAAAGATTTAAATTTTAAATTTAATTTTACAATTTGATTTAAAAATTTAACAAAAATTAATAAAACCTAAAGGTAGGCAACATTTTTAACTACATTTTTTATGAATAATTAAAATTGTTGGTATTTTCAAGGCTTTTTTTAGTTTATTTTAATTCCTAAATAAATTCGAAACCTTAAATTCGAAGGCAACATTTTTTATTTTTTAAATTACATAAAATTTTTAGAAATTTTAAAAACTTTTTTAATAAAAATTAGAAATAAATTTAATATTTATTAAACGTTTAAGCCTTTTTTCTACTAAATTGTAAGATTTTATCTTTGATTTATTAAATTCAATAATTTTTTACAAAATTTTTTAGCCCTAAAGTAAAATACACTTTTTAAATTATATATATTTTTTTCATATATATTCGTAATATTTTACTGTTTCTAAGATTTTTTCCCATAAAAATTATAATTTAATTTTTAGCAAATTTTTTTATCCTAAAATTAGGCAACATTTTCTTTAAATTTTTTAAATTTAATTCTTTTCTATTTAAATAAAATATTTCTATGTTTTATGTCTTCTTTTTTTAAATAAAAATTTTATTTCTAATTCAACTATTTTTTTAAAAACAAAATTAAAGCCCAAAAGTAGGCAATATTTTACAAACCAATTTTTTGAATACTTAAGACATTTTATGCTTTTAAAAAGTTGTTAGTTAAATGTTAGTTATTTTATGCCTAATTTAACAATTTGTATGCCAAAAAGTAGGCAGTTGTTTTTAAATTAAATGTTTAGTATTTTATTTATAAATTTTATTTATTTGTAATAATTTTAATATTTTTAAAATAACAAAATGTTTAATTTAGCTTAAATTCTAGAAAAAATTTGAGCCTTAAATTAGTTAACGTTTTTAAAATTTTATATGTTTAATTGGGTTATTAGAATTTTTTTAATGTAATTATTTTAAAAAATTTAAACCCAAAAACAGACAACATTTTTTTAACTTTATTTTAATCAATTTTATGTTCCTAAAATTTTTTAGTAAAAAAACATTTTTTTAATTCAAAACAAGTTATTTGATTTAATTTCGAGAAAAAATTTTAGCCTTAAGTTAGGCAACGTTTTTAAAATTGTGTATATTTAATTAAAATATTAGAATTTTTATTTTTATGAAATTTTAATTTACTTAGTAAAACATGTGAACTATTTTATAAAAACTTAATTTATATAAAAAAAGTTTCAAGCCCAAAAGTAGGCAACACTTTTTTAAAATTTATTTCTAATAACTTTTAACCCCTTAAATTTTTTAGTAACGAAATATTTTCTCAATTTTATAATTAATTAGAAAAAATAAAACCCATAAAGTAGGCAACACTTTTTAATTTTTTGGTTGTGATTATTTAATTTGAAAACTGAAATTTTAAATTCTTTTTCCTTTTAGTTTTGTGAAAATATTTTGGAATTTTAGGACTAAAAATAATTTGAAGGTGCAAATTAAATTTAAGCCTAAAATTAGGCAACATTCTTTTAAAATTCCTTATATAAATTTAAGAATTTGCTGTTTTTTTTTTTGTTATGTTAATTTTGAGTACTTTATTTTGTACCATTTCCTTGGTGGCCTTTAAAAACAAAAAACTTACTATTTAAATTCTTTTGGGGTTGCATCACATTTTCGAAAAGTCAATAATAATAATAAAACTTTTTCACTTAAAAGCACTCTTGTACTTGAAATTCTTCACAAAGCAAATAACTACTTCTACCACTGCTACTGCTGCCACAATACTTTTGGTCAAGGTTTAATGAAATTTTTATTTTCTTTTATTTCTCTTACAGTATTTAGCTGGCTAAAAATAAAAAAGAAAAAGATTTTTACATATTTTTGAAATAATCACGTAAACACAGCAAAACATAAAGATTTTTTTATGGCTGTTTTATTTTAATATATTTGTAGTTCTTTTTATTTTTTTTTTTTTCATTTTGTTTTTGAGCTTTGAAATTTTTTAGCCGTTACTAAAGCAATTGTCGAAACTTAAGGAGAAAAATGGAAATATGTTAAGGTTTTTTTTTTTTGGATAATTTGTATGAAAAATGGAAAAAAAAAGAAAAAACATTCAGTTGTATGTTCTTTAGTACTCTTCGGAGACTCGTAAAGTATGAAAACTTGTTAAACTTGGTATATATTTTTCTTTTCGAGAACTTTTTCTTATGTATATAAATACAATTTGTTTTTTAACATTTTAAGTGTTGTTTTTGGTTAGTTTTTTTCCTGCAGAGGCTAAAGCTAAATAAAGGAATTTTTGACGGACCTAAAGATCCCTAAAGATTTTTATTTTTATTTATTTATTTTAGTTGAAAAAAATGTGTTGGAAAAATAATAAAAAAAGTTTGTTAAAGAAAATAAAAGAAATTTAAACTGAACATTCTAAAAGCAATAGCTATGCTTAAGTTTTAAATGCAAAAGCCTACTTTTAGGCTTATATAAGGACTAATAAACTTTTTTAAACTAGATAAAGTTTACTTTTTTTATATCAATTGTTTAAACTGGAATAAAAATAAGTAAAACAAATAGCAAAAAGTTAAAACTTTTATTTAAATATTTTAAAATAAATTTGTAGGAAAATCTTTTTAAATTATTTCATAAATTTTCTAAATTATAATTTCTTTATTTTATAGTTCTCTTCTCTTAAGTTAGTAAAAAAAGCAATTAAACTAAGTCTCTGCTACTTTCTTTTTACCTTAATGACCATAAAAATGTTAAATGTAACGCCACAAAATATATTTTACCATAACACACACACTTACATAAATACACTAATACTATTAACACAAACTTCTGCGTTTAGCTAATTTTTTCCATTTTTTTTCTTTTTTTTTTTTTTTGCCATAAAAATTTACCTTTCGTCTAAAGCTATTAGGGGCAACGCAAAAAAAGGCTTAAACTTTTAGCTATTTTTAAAATAAAAATTCTCATTTGTTTTTCTAGGCAAATACAGCAACAAAAAAATTTTTTATTTTATAAACTGTAAAGCACATTAAAAGGGTCGTTACACGTAACCAGGATATTAATAGAGACACTATAGTTAATTCTGTTTTATTACCAAAACTAAAATAAATGCAAAAAATTAAAAAAAAAATGGCAAAAGGAAGTTAAACCAGCTAAAAAAAATATATATAGAAAAAAAATTGGTAATAAATAATGGTTATTACCAGGAAATAAAAAAAGTATGAATTTTTTTCTTGGCCATAATTGTAGTTATGAGTTGAGAACAATAAAAATAATGGCTTAATATAGGAGAGAATAAAACACAATATTCAGGTTATTAATATGAATTGGAAAATTTTGTAAAAAAAAAATTAAAGCCTAAAAATAGGCAATATTTTTTTGTGGAAAACTTATAAATAATATATATAAAAGGATTTAAAAATAAAGAACATTAAATTATTTTCAATAAAAATTAAATTTCTTTTATTTTTCTATATAAAATGTTAAAAAAAATAATGTTCGAAAATTTCTGTTCATGTTTGTATCTCAAAAAAAAAAAAAATTAAAATTACTTAAATTAATTATGAAATTTAAGCATAATTTGGTTTAATTGAGTAAAAATATTCATTTTTTCAATGTTCGAAAAAATTTTTTTCAATGTTCGAAAATTCGAACTTAAGTTCGAAAATCGTCAAAATTAGTAAAAAAACTTTTGGCATGATTTTTCATTTAAGAAAACTTAAATAAATGTTATTTTTCCTAAGAAATTATGACAAATTTCTATTTTCGAATACATGATTTGAATATTCGAAAAGTAGTTAATTTAAAAAAACCTTAAGAAAAATAAATTTTAGCTAATTCTTTTAAATTTTGTAAAGATACAACATTTTTCTCCATGTTCGAGAAAAATTTTTTCAATGTTCGAAAAATTTCGAACTAATTTAAAATATTGTAATACAATTTTGTAAGATTTTTTATTTAAAAAAATTAATTTCAGAGATTTTTTTGCATGAAATTGTAGAAATGTTCATGTTCGGAAGCTATTTTTTTGAAGTCGAAAAATGAAATTTTAAAGAAATTTACAAAATTTGCGGTCAATTTTTAATAAAATTTATTTTTTTGTAGTTTTTTCTGATCAAATAAATAGTATGTTCGAACGTAGAAATTCATATTGAAAATGTTTTAAATCTGACAGAAATAATTTTTTCCAGGAAAAAATCATAAAAATGAAATTTCATAAAATTTTTATTTATTTTCCATTTTCAAAAGAACAGATTTTATGTTCGAGAAATTTTGAGAAAACCAATCAAGAAATCGCATTACTTTGATTTTTATTTAATTGATATTAAATTTTTAATAAAATTACTTGTTTGCTTTGGAAAGAAATTTTTTTACAAGTTCGAAAATTCAAAACTCTTGTTCGAAATTTCAATTGTAAAAAATGTGAAATCGCATTTGACTTACAAAATTTAAAAAAAGCTTATAATAATAAAAAATCATATAAATCTAACCGTTTTTTTTTTTATTTCGAAAAATTCGAAATAAGGTTCCGAATATGTATTTAAAACAGGCTGGGGAGAACATATTTTTTATGATTTTTTTTATTTTATAAAAAATTGAATTTAAAATGTTTTCCTTAAAAAAAAAAAAAAAAAAAATTTTTGCATGTTCGAAAAATCATGATATATTCCGAAATGAAAGTATTTTAAAGAAAAATTTAAAACTTTCACAGAAATTGTCTTATAGAAATTTTTTAAATTTGGTTAAAACTTTATTTTTTCATTATTTGTAGCAGTTTTTTTTAAGTTCGTTAAAATTCGAATACTTAGTGTTCGAAAGAATTTAAAAAAATGTGTAGAATAAGTTGGGTGTCAAGTTTCTTTGATTGGGTTATTTAATTGGAAAGAAAATATAACTTTGCCTTTGCCAAATTAAATAGGATGCAGATGGAGAGGGGATAGAAATTTTTAATGTCGAAATCAGCGAAATTCAACAAAATTTAAACTTTTTTTGGAATTAAAGATAATTTGCAGAAATCAGTTAAAATTTTATTTTTTTCTAGATTTTTAACATTTGTAATGTTCGAAAAATTTCGAAACTTAAATTGGAAAATTAAAAAAAAAAAAAACGATTTTCTAATAATCTTTCTTTAAACAACTTAAAAGAAATAAATAATTTTTCTTTTATAAAGCCACAAAATTTCAAGTTCAATTAATTGATTAATACGAATTGTAAAAATACAAGGAAAATTAACATTAAAATGTGTTTTTAATTATGATATTGTTTATAACAACTCTCGTATATTAAAGCTAAAATTGTTCTTTTCCTAAGTATGCTTTATTTATTTGTTAAAAAAGTCATTTAAACAAATCTTATTTTAATTTAAGTGAAACAATTATTCTCTATACAAAAAAAAAAATTTATAAATGAATATTATTAAGCATTTTTTTTTTGCTTTTAAATGTAACAAAACAAAAAAACAAACAACAATTTTTTAATAACTAATTCCCTAAGAAAATCTAGTTAAATTTGTCTTAAAAAAATCACTCAATAAATATTTCTTAACTTTACAAAACATCTACCCCAACTTTTTGCCTTCTTCTCACAATTCTCCTTAAGCCTTATCTTCTAAACAAAAAAATATATATGTTCTTTATCATAAATAAGGAAGTTATATAAAGCTATCAATACAATTCTCTTCAATAAATAAAATAAGAAAATACATACATACATACACATAGACATACATATAAGTATAGTATAAATAAATATGTATTAGTATATTATTGGTATATGTATGTATGTATGTATATGTGCATTGGTATAACGCACATAATTTTGGTATTTTTTAAGGAATTTATTTTCTCATATTTATTAAATTCTTGTTTTTTTTTCTACTTCTTGTGCTTGCTTGTGTGTGTTTGTGTGTAAAGTTCCTAATGTTTTTTTTTGTAACTTAAGCTTTAGCAAAAGCATATGGCTGTGAAGAACGCCCTCCATAAGCAACACATTTAAACAAGGATATTGGTACTGGTGCTACTACCACTGCTGCTGATGATGATGAGCTTGGTGATGACAATAGCAATAATAACAATAACAACAACAACAAGAAAAACATGAACAGTATTACTATCATCAACCAGCTAAAAAAAAAGACACACTTTGTAAAAACCAGTCATCTTAAAGGACCATCATTCTTTTTCAGTTATGTTTTTTTTTCTTTTTTGCTGCGTGTTGATGATGATGATTTTGCTGCTGCTACAGCAAATGCTTTCAACAGCAAATATTTTTATTTATAATTTTTTTTTTATTCTTACGCTATCTTAAGTAAAATACTTGAAAATAGACAATATTTTTTTTTTGTTTGTTATTTTCATAAGAATAAACATATATATAAAATTGATAAGAGATGGGGTTTTTTATATAGATTTTCTGGTAGCTACAATTGATTGGGAATATATCGATTAAGTAAAAGGAAGGTAGCGTAAAAAATTTTCAAGAAAAAATAAAATTTTGTATAAATTTTAATCGAGAAATTTGAAACAAAAATCCTTTTCATAAATTTTTATAAGAACTTTTGTATAAAAATTTTTAAATTTAGTAAAATTTTTGCTAAAATTTTGAAAATTTTAGAAATCATTTAAAACCCTTTGGAGTTTATATGCTGAAGATTTAAGCTGATTTTTTCAAAATTTCTAATTCTGGCGATTTTTTTTAATAAAAAAATAATTATGAATTTTTTCGAACTAAATACTAATAGCTTATTATTGGTATTATTTTCATTTGTTTATAACTTAAGTTATAATTAATTTAAAACTCTGAAATTTATTTTATTTTTTCAAAACCCTTTTAGTAATATATACTGCGAGTTTCCCATAATTTTATCAAAATTTTTAATTTAAGCGATTTTTTGAAATATGTTAATTTTTTGAAAGTTTTTAATATTAAATATTATTTATTTTTTTATTTTTCTAATGTATTTTTATTTGCCTATAAATTAAATTATTTTAACTGTAAAGCCTTGAAATTCATTATGTTTTTGTAAAATCGTTTCAGAAATCTATGCTGCCAGTTTCAGACGATTTGATTAAAGCTTTTAATTTTGGTAATTTTTTAAAAATGGTTTAAAATTTGTAAACATTTTTTAAAATTTAATAATTTATTTTTTTGCATTTATTTTTCTTTTATCTATAACTTGAAATGTTATAAATTGAAAGCTTTAAAATTTATTTTATTTTTACAAAATACTTTCAGAAATTTATATATATAATTTCAGAAGATTTAATTGAAACCTTTAATTTTGGCAATTTTTTTAAAAGGTTTAAAATTTTTAAAAATTTCTTAAAAAATTTAATAATTTTTTTCATATTACTATTCATTTTCCTATAACTTGACATACAATAAATTAAAATCTTTAAAATTTATTTTGTTTTTGCCAAATATTTTCAGAAATATATACAACAAATTTCTATTGAGTTGAATTAAGTTTTTAAAATTTTTTGAATTATGAAGATTTTCTTTTTTAAATCTTACTTTAACAACTTTTCTTCAATGGTTTTAAAATTTGGGATTTTTCTTTATATTAAGAAGATTTTGAAAATATATAAAAATTACTTTTAGCTGATTTCCCTTAATCGTTTAATTTTGGTGATTTTTTAGCTTATTCAATTTAATTTTATATTTTTGGCGGTTTTTTGAAGAAGAAAAAATTTGTAAATCATTTTTAACTTAAATAAACACATTTCTTATTTTAGTAACTTTATAAATTTGTTTATAACTTTAACCCAAATGGAGTAAGAGCTTTGAAATTATTAATATTTCTTAAGAATCTATTGAGTACTATATGCAGCTAATATTATTTAATTTAAAGGAATTTTACATTTTTGGTGATTTTTTGAAATTAGATAATATTTTTGGAAAATGAAAAAAAAAAAAAAATCTTTCAAAGAGCATTTTTCAATTGCTTATAATTTTTATTTCAAAATAATATGAAACTTTTTAATTATTTATATTAATAGTAAAGTCCTTGAGGAATACAAATAACAAATATTATGGAATTTTGTTATGTTTTGTAATTTTAGCGATTTTTTAAACAAATATAATTTTATTGGTCAATTTAAAAATTTCTTTCTTTTTAAGAGCATTTTTTAAATAGTTTAAGGCTTTATTTAGTATTATTAAAAAATTTTATAGTTTGTGCTATAAATTGTAAATCATTTAGATCATATAATCTGAAAATTTGACCTTATTTTGTTATATTTTGTAATTTTAGCGATTTTTTGAAATAAGAAAAAATTTTGGAATGCATAAAAGAATTTTTATTTAAAGAACATTTTTTTGAATTGTTGATAACTTAAACCAATTGCTGTATTTAGTTAACAGGACAAATTTTTGCTATTAATAACTTCTTAAACATAATAAATATAAAATTTTACTCACTTTGAGGGAGTTTTAGAATTTTGGCGATTTTTTTTAAATATTAATAATTTTGAAATAAAATGTATTTTTTGGGGATATTTAAAACATAAAGTTATTTCTTATTAAAACTGTTATAAAATCGTTTTAGTTTAGAAATTTTATAAATATTAAACAGCTAATACTACAAAAAATATATCAAGTTTATTTTAATGTTAAAAGAAAGCAAAAATTATTTTTAAATATTTTTTAAATAGCAAAATTTTTTTAAAATATAAAATTTTCACTTATTTCACATAAACTGTTATATAAAAATTTGTTATAATTGTTATAAAATTCAAATGTTAGGACAATTGGAAACCTAAGAGTTAAATTATTTTGCTAAACAAATTTTATTTGATGGGAAATAATATTAAATTTTTTGGGGAATTTTTATATTTTAAATTTTCCTTCATTTTTTTAATTTAATTTTAAAGTCTATTTTAAGGCTTTTTAAATTCGTTATAACTTTTCCCTTTTAAATAAAATAATTGTAACAAACATATATTTATATATTGATAATCAAAAAAATATATATAAACTTTTGGAAAATATTTAAGTTAAAATGATGGCTTCTGTGCTTTAAAACGAAAAAAATAGGACATAAGATGAAAAAGGGTCCTTCTTGGTTCTAAGAGTGTTTTGTGTATTTGTAAGTTAACAATAAACACACAATCAAATTGACAATTGTCCGAAATAAATAAATATCTATAATAAATTTTCCAAAAAAAGAAAGAAAAAAAAAATATATAACAAGAAATATAAAAATACAAGAAGGAAAACCTTCAAATAAATTGCGTGAGTTTTTCATAACATTTTATTTCTAAATATTGTTTTGAGTGAAAGGACCAGGGGATGTGTGGTTGGTTGTATGTATTATATTTTTTATATAATTGTATATATGTAACTGTATTTGATAGCTGTTTATATATACATATATATGAGTTTTGAAGTTTATATTGGGTGTGTAAGAATATTATCAATTCTATTACTTTTGGTATTAAGTTAAGCGACTTTTATGACTTTCTATTGCCCCACATTTACACACACACACATACAATATATGATACCATAATAACATTTATATATGTATGTATATGTTTGTAATATATGTTTTTCATTTATAAACTTTTCTATATATTGAATATAATTGATTTTGGTATGAGTATCTATGAGCTCTTCTCTATCTGCTGTAGTTTGTTAAAATCTTCTAAAAGGAAATTGTTGGAAATTAATTTTCTATTTATTTGTAAGTCGTTTTTCCTTTCGTGTTTTTTTTTTTTTTTTTTTTTTTTTTTTTTTTTTTTTTTNNTCGTTTTTCCTTTCGTGTTTTTTTTTTTTTTCTTTTCTATTTCTATTTTTTCTAACATATGTGTATAAGTGTATTGGTATACTAGCAGGTTGTCTATGAGTTTCTTATAAGTTTAATAAACATGACATTTATTTGCTATAAACCCCCTTCTTTTATTTTTTTTTTCTTCTGACTTATTTTTCAGGTTTTATATTTGTTAGAGTTTATTTTTTTTTCGTTACTTAAGTGGATTTTGCATAAGTAATTGAAAATTGATTAGAGTTTGTTTTATAAAGGGAGGAGTAGAATTATAATTATTAAGTATTAAGTTGGGTTTTATGTGCTAAAAATAAGCTGTTCTAATTCAAGGGTCTTAAAGGTTTAGGGGTTTTTAATAAAAGGTTTTAAAAACATTTTGTGTTAAAAGGAAAATTATTGAAAATTTTGGAAACAAAAATTTTATTAAAACACCTAAAAATAGGCTACATATAAAAGGGCCTAAAAGTAGGCCAGAAAATTTTAATAATTTAATTTAAGATAATTTTTTAATGCGCCTTAAAATATGTTTAATAACAATATTTTGTAGAAAATTTCGTTTATTTTAAAATTTATTTTTATTTTTAAATATTTTTTTTAATATTTTAAATTTATTTATTTTTTCTTTTGATTAGATTTTTGTTTTTTAAATAACCTCATAATTTTGACATTTATATACACATATATATTTTTTTTATTTAAAAATCATTAAAACAATGCTACAAATCACCTGCACGTTTTATCCTAATTATTACCATGTGGTTTTGTTAAAAATTTAACAATTGTTATTTTTAATATTTTTTTACTCAAAATAATAAAAAAAAACGCGTTAGTATATTATATATTTTAATTAAAAATAAGTGACAATAAAATAACCACAAAAAATTTTAACGAGCTGTAATAAAAAAAAAAATAAATAATTTGGAAAAATAAAAAAAAAAATAAAATGATTTGTGGAAATTTGATAAAAAAAAAAATAATAATAAAACTTTAAAATTTAAAAGAATTCAAATGAAATTTAACAATAATTATTTAAATTTTAATAAAAAATATTTTTTAGGAAAGAAAATAATTTTTAATTCATATAAAACAAGAAAAAATAAATTTGAAAATTTTTTAAAAAATAAGGAATTTTTAAAAATATTTAAAAATAGAAAACAAAAATTTTCAAATTTGAAATATTTATAGTTATTAGAATATAAAATGGAAAATTATTTAAAATAAAAATTATAGTAATTGTAGAAAAATTATATTTTTAATGATTTTTTAAATTAAAAATATAAAATTATAAGGAAATGATTTTTTAAATAATAAGAAAATATAAAAAGAAATAAATTATGAATTTTTAATTAAAGCATTTTAAAGAAGACTAAATAAAAAATTATTAAAAATAAAAATTCACATATTTCCAAATGTAATCGATTTTTAGTGAATTTTTAAATTTGTTGTGATTTTTTTTTTTTTGAAAAATTTCTAGTCATTTAAATATTTTTTAAATAATAAAAAATTTATTTAAGCTTTAAAG